>CM066035.1:757666169-757883181 GCA_033557465.1 Ichthyophis bannanicus
TCTCACACGCCACACATCCTTTCCCATGCCCCAATAGGGCATGTGTGTATGCTGTCCGAACCCAAACCCTGATGTTGGGCCAGGTCGCAGGCCACCGTTTACCGACATGTTCCTCCATCCCATCCGTATCCCCCACCCTGTCCCATATCTTGTAATGGCAAGAAGACACCAGACCCCCCCACCCCCTACAACAGTCTATGACGTACCGCTGTATTAATGTGTGGACATGCAGCAAGGCATGTATAGGTAACATGTGAGCTGCCCATATGCACTGCATGTGTGTGGCCCAAACGCATGATGGTGCTATAAGTGTCTACTGCACAGCATCCCCCGCCCACAGCCCTGAATGTCTGCACCGCGCAGACCACTATCCGTCATTGGTTCTCATGCCCAATATAATGGCCCTGCACACTCTGAAGGGGGTCGCAGAGGCGGGTGCGACCACAGGGTAACCAAGGGCAAACGGTGACATGAGAGGCACATAGTAGGGAGACATGGGACGGGGGCAGGAAGGGATCTGCCGTCTATGAGCACCTTACTGCCAATCCTAACACACAGACAGGGATACTGCACCCACCTGTACCCCAGGTGAGGGGACATGGCACTACCGTATGGTTGTTGAAGAAAGCAGTGAGTGTGTAAGCAGTATGCATGCCAACATCACCGCATGTATGTGTTGACCACAGCACAGCGGATATACAGTTTGTTGCGTTGATACATATCAGAGCCCTCCTCTATTGCTCACATCACAGGTGACTACAGCAGCATGGGTGCGCATGATGCTTAGCAGGGGAGGATGTAGATGAGCCAGACGAGGATGTGGCTGAGACCCGTGAGGACAGAGAGGCCCAGCAATCAGGCGCAAGCACAGATGCAACTGGCCCACAGCCCTCGCCCCCCAGGACCAGTGTATCATCATCTGGGATGGCCGTAAACATGCAGCAGCCTGTTGACAGCCAAGCTATGGGTCCCCCACCACAACAGCTGCAGGCCCCTTCCAGCCACATGATGGACATTCCGATGTCTGAGTTGCGCAGCCATGGCGCAGGTGGAGCACACAATGCTGAAGGTGGGTGGCATGAGGTGGTCACATACACAAGATATATGTAACTGTTCCCTGTGTGATGTGATTGTGTTGTTTGTCACATTGTACATCAACACTGCTACTGGTGAGGGTTATGTACGTGGCATATTGGCGGAATAGACACAGGGGTATGGCTTTGGGTGGCGGGTGGTCAGGTAACAACAGCACACCATTTGAGGGCCAATGAACACAGTCATATGCCGGCATAACTGCAGTGTTGTGTGAACCTGGTGAGGAGCAAGCGTGTCCTAGGTCAGGAGCGAGCCCCTGACAGGGTGAGTGACCCTGGACAAGCAAACTGTCAGTCCTGTATGGCATGTGACAGCAGGTACCTGCGATGACACACCACCGCTCCCAGAATGCACCAGGGTCCCCAGAGACAGAAAAGGAGCTGGTGTGTGGTACCGTGTGTCCCATGCAAGAGGGCTATGAGGTGTAACCCAACTACACACCACAAAGGTCAGGGCCTGAGTCAGCACAGCTGTGGCAGTGCTAGGGTGGAGCACACAACAAGGCATAGGCCACATGGAGTGCCATCTACAGTGGACTATCATGTCAGGGAGCATGATCATGATCCCCAGCGACATCAGCGGATGCAAAGGACACAGTGTACAGACAGAGATGGCATGTGACCCTTCGAGGGATGAAGCGACGATGCGCTGTGAGGTGGCGCCGACGCAGGAGAGGTACGTGTACTGGGACACAATCAGAAGGCAGTCCCACATCAGTGTAGTGGTGAGGGTCAGGGAAATGGTGCTGTAGAGCTAGGCATCTCCAGACGGTACCTCTGCCAGCGGAGTCTGCATGTCATAGGACCCAGGGACACGTGCCAGATGGTATGTGACGAGAGTGCCAGTGTCCCTGGAACTGTGTTGGGCGGCTGAACATGGTAACTGGTGAACATAATGGCCAGAATATCTGGCGAGGAACCCTCACAGCGATGGGAGCACAGGTGGAAACACTGACCTATGCCCTGGCTACACCCCTGGAGGACAGCTGGGAAATACGTATGCAGCATGACCGTCTACATTGGGGAATCCCTCTGTGTCAGGCCCTCATATGGAAACATAACTGTTGACGGGGGGAGGAGCCCCATGGTACAAGCTGGGGATACATGGATTACCGCATGTCCACATCCGTTATGTCATAATATGTTGGAACGTACACCTACCATCGCACAGACATACAAACCTGCTATCAAATCCACCCAGTGAGGCCCCTGGGTATGACTGATAGCCACGCAGTGGGAGCAGGCCAGGTGGATGATCAGCTGGGTAATTGCTATCAATTGAGCCGTACCTACATGAATGTGTGCCCTGATGCAATGACCCTGGAGTCCATGTGTGGGAGATGGAAGGTCAACCTGCAGAGAACAGGTGATCCATACGGCGTTGGCTATGGGTATGGTTATGTTCTGGGTCACGGATATGGTTATGGTTATGGGTTATGGTTTGTAAAAAGGGATCGAGGGGTTATCCGGAACACACAGACCGTTGAGCCTGATGTCAGTACCGTGACAAATGGTAGATACCATCATAATGAATATATGTACTCAGCAGGTAGATAGTCACAACCTGATGGGGGACAGCCAACGTGGCTTTAGACCGGAGGATCCTGTCCCACTAATCAGTTATGTTATATTGAGGGTGTGAAGAGGCAGGTGGACAAAGGTGAGTCGGTTGATGCTGTGTATCTGGACTGGCAGGGACCCTCTGACATGGTCCCGCATGAGAGACCGTTTGCAAAGCTGAAGATTCCTGGGATGGGAGGCAGTGTACTATTGTGTATCGTGAACAGGTTGGAAGATATGAAGCTGAGAGTGGTGCTAAATGGCCAGGTTCCCCAATGGGAAAAGTGAATAGTGGTGTACCACCGGGATCTGTGCTGGGTCTGCTGCTTCCTCAGATATTCCTAAATGGCCTGGAAGGTGGTGTGACAGGTGAAGTTATCAGATATGCACATGACACACAACAATGTCAGGTTGTTGAAACCCACAGGGATTGCGGATACATGCAAGAGGACCCTGATAAACTGGGGGACTGTGCATCAGAATGGCAGATGAGGGATAATGTGGTGAGGTGCAGGGATATGCACCTAGGGAGGCCCAACCCAAACTATGGTGTCATGATGCTGGGTTCAACATTTGGCGCCACCACCCAGGGAGATGTTGTAGGCGTCATTGCAGATACCATATTCATACCCTTGGCCCATAGTGCAGCGGCGGCCAAATTATCATAAAGGGCGATAGGTATGATCTGGACAGAAATGTCAGTTATAACAACATATGTTAACATGCCTCTATAGCGTTCCATGGTGATGACACACCCTGTATATTGTGTGCAATACTGGTCACCGTAAAATGAATTGGGATCTAGCAAATACAGAGGTGGGTCAGATAAGGGCCACCAAAATGGCAAAGGGGATGGGAGTCCACTCCTATGAGGTGAGGCTAAAAAGGTTGGTGCTCTATAACCTGGGAGAGAGACCGCTGAGGGGAGAAGTGATAGAGGTCTATATATCCATGGACGGTGTGGAATGGGTAGACATAGATGACCTGATCACCTTATCAGAATATCTAGAGGCTGGGGGACATGCACTGGAGCGACAGGGTAAACTATTTACAACTGATAACAGGATGTCGTCTTACACAAAACGTGTACTCAAACGCTGGGATATTCTGACTGAGGATGTAGTAAAGGCTGTTAGTGGAGCTGTGTTTAGAACATGTTTGGACAGGTACCTGTGGTAAGGTCCATAAACCATCATTAGGAAGGTACCCTGGATATCACTGCTTGATCAAAGACAAGCATTGTGGGACCACTGTCCCTTGGGGAAACTGCTAGGTACATATGACCTAGATTGGCCACTGTTGGAAACAGCATACTGTGCTTGATGGACCCTGGTGTGACCATGTATGGCATATCTCATGTTCCTATGTTCCTATGTTTGTTTTCCGATGCTTGGTATGGATAACCTTGCCACAGCCTGCACATCAAAAGCCATGCTGTGTACAGACAGGTCTGCACACATCTCTGGGGATTCCATGACATGTCCAACTGTTGACACCCCTGCCCCGTGTCACCGCACATCTAACACTGACAGCAGGTATCCTGTTGTGTGTGCTACCAGGAATATCTGTGTTGGTGGACGTCACCCCACATAGCAATATCCTGTTGCCGTCACACCTGAGGAGGCATAACTGATCAGTGTGAGCAGCTGTGTCTGTCATAGATGGGCTACATCCCCCACATACCCCTGCGCAACATATTAGTATATACCCCTGACAGGCCTGGGATGAATCACACCCAGGCATCTGTCTGACAGCGGCCACATGTTAACAGACAGGGGATGCATACATGCATTGACCTAGCAATAGTCTTCCGCATCGCACACATGCAGCTGACACACACGCATATGAATGGCATTTGCCACATTGTCCGGGGGAACTGGGACAGACCCACCATGCCCTATGAAGCCCTGCACCTGTTGTGGCCCACGGCCCCTTGTCACACCATGCTAGAGATGTTGTTGCCCGCCAGAATATGATAGCCCTACAGCAGACAAGGCCTGTCCAGACACCCAGATACCTGGCACCCACCAGATGTCCAGGTCAGGGACAATGTAGAGTTGGCCCGGGTGAGGGACATGTCCCACCGGGCCTCCTGATTGCGCACATATACGATGTCGTGCATGACATATCAATGTGTGCAATAACATGTCCCCCTCGTGGGGACATGACAATATGCCCCCACATTGCACAGCTGGGTCGGTCACCTACATGGACACACTGGTCATGTGCTGTCCTCTGTTGTGTATAGCGTTGGACCATACCCCGCATGTGCACACCCATCTGCAGGCCACGGCACTCCCCCCCCCCATGCAGTGTTGTGACGCACCACACCCCATGGGGCAGCACCTGCTATGTGCATAACCAGCATTACATTGCCTGTATGTGTGTGGGGCAGACAGCCCCTGCGGATCCATCTCTTGTCCAATCCTATCGGAACATGCCCGCCGCTTGTCTTGCCCAGGTAGTACGCACTGGTACCATGTCCCTCCCCACAAACAACATGTCCCTGCCATCACACAACATGGCCCGTACCCTCTCCTAACATCATTGCCAGACGGATGCTGCAGCTGTGCACATACGCCAGTGAGGGTCTGTTGTACCAATGCACACATCGCCCCCCTGTGACCTGAGCCCCCTCCAACATGGACCTGTCAAAGGTCTGTGTTCCTGCTGCACTGTGGCCCCACCCTGTCCCCCTGACCCCCACCCTTTCGGGGACACCTGTGATGGTGTGCATTTGTTGTCCCTGTCCCTGTATCAGCCATCAGCTCCCATGTCCTTGAAACATGTGTTCAGTCCCCTGGATGCACAACCGTAGCAGACCATGCATTACATGTGTGATTCAGCACAGCCACATGGGTCACGTGCATCAGAACATCTCTGAGTGTGGACCGTGTGCTGTGTGTGGGGTCTCCCCACACTAGTGGGGCACACGCTGCCACATCGCCACACACCTTTGTCTACAGGGGTAAGCCACACCACAGTACTAGCCCTGGTGATGATGTGCAACCTGTCACTGTGTTGATGTAGTTCCCAGACCACGGACTATCTCTCATACAACGCTCTGTCTCACACACAGGCCTGCGTGAGGCGTTGATGGACATCAGAGCATCCATTGATGTCGTATGCAACAAGCTGGACCAGTCGACCGCACAGATACAGGGCCTCACAGAGGTGGTGAGAGCTATACCTTTCGAACGCATGTGTGTAGCCCTGGAGGGGATGCTGGCGGCAAGACAGCAGGGGGTACATGCACCGGCACCAGCAGCAGCACCGGCACCAGCAGCAGCACCAGCACCGGCACCGGCTCCTCGGCCACGAGCGCCTCCATCTTCACAGGGGGAGGGTGTTGCACTGCAGAGGGTGGGGGGGATGGGTCAGGCCAGGCGTGGTCGGCCGCGCCGTCGAAAGTAACCTTAGCCAAATAAAACTGTAGCAAACAGTGTGTGCCAGGTCTGTAGCATATTTGTGCACCTGTGGTCCCGTATGTATTGTGCACATGCATGGTTGGTCCATGACCATTTACCCTTTACCCTTAGCACGTTGCCAATGTGTGGCTTGGCTTGCCAGTGACACCTGCAGCACTGGCACAACAGGATGGCTGTGACCCTCACAGGGTGTGTCAGCTGCCCAGGGCCAGGAGCTGGGTGCTGCTCACACACACCCATGGTCAGGGAGGGTGCATATTCCCAGACCTCACGCGTACTGATGTGTTCCATAGTAATGTTGTCCCCTACCTACACTCGCCACTGTGTGCAGCTGCCTGACATTCGCCCCTGCTTGCAAAGCACATTGCACGCCATGGCACACCCCTCGGGCATGTGGGTGGTAACGGCTGTCAGACGGCTGCCTAGGGTGAGAGCTTACACAATCTTGACGATGCATATATACATATGATTCTTGCAAGGTATTGTGGGTATTGTAGTTCATTCACTCCCAAACACAGCTGATGACAATAATTTGAGTTGTGAAACCATGTGGTAAGATCAATAACATACTTCTTTTATTGATGGGGTTTAATTCACCCAGCACATGTATGCTTGATAGCACTATAAATGAGGTTACTTGCTTGCAGTGTTTAAAATGGATAACAAAAGGTCACAAAGTAAACCAGAAACAACCTTCAGCATGTCAGGCAATTAGCTAATGTTTTCTTAGCAAATAATTAACAAATACAAAGGCACAAAGTAAAGAATAAACTTTGCTGGTTAGGTTAACCTCTGCTTATTTTCCACGCCGATCTCAGCAGTGATTCTCCCTTGCTCACACACACAATCAGGTGCAGCCCTAATTACTATCAATGGACCAGCTGAAAGCCTTTAGCTGGCTGGCTGCTACTGTGTGAGCCCAAATCCTGCTTTAAGAGCTGTTTGCAGTGGAAATAAAGAACAAAGTTAGGTTTCTTTGTGATGGCTGATGTGTTTGCTCAGAGAAAGCTAGCAATAGCATTTAGATAGAGAACAGTCCATATAAACTGTACTTTCATCTGCTGTATCAATCAGCATAGGGTCATTATCATACGTTGGCACAGACGAGTCTTTCATTAAGGCACTATCATGAGAATGCTTATTCCCTTGCTGCCATTCTCTATTATAGATAGGGTCTGGATCAGTGTTCATACCTGAGCCTCTCCTGCTATCATTATTCCTCTCTGTATAGCCTGGCCAATATGTAACCCAATTCTGATGTCCAGCCTTCCAATCTTGATCCCTGGACACTGGATCTCCTCTCACATACCTTCTGGCCTTGGTCTGAAAGTCCCTTCCACATGCAGTCTTCTCTCTTACAGGTAGCCACTGGTGATTCCTATCTCTGCCACTCCATTCCTCTGGCTGAATCCAGTCCAATGGACTCTGCTGGCTTTTGGACTACCTCCCAGTATGAGTACTGCCTTGGAATCTCCCAGACCTTCCAATGGCCTTTCTTCTCTTCCATCCAGAGAGTTTCCTTCTCTCTCTATCTGCTTGGCTTGGCTTCTGTTTCTCCAGGTGATACTGGTGCTTGAGCTTGTAGCCGTTGCTGTCTCTGTCTCTGTATCTCTTCCTCCCTCTGTAGCAGTTGCTGAAGCTGTTCTTGAAACTGTTATCTGAAGAATAAGCTCTATTCTTATCCTGTTCTAATGTGTGCTGCTCCCTAACACAGCGCAGCTGTCTTGAATCAGGCCCTGCCCTTTGAGATGAGTGCTTAGGGATTACCTCATAGCTCTCTTGATTGCACACACATTTCCTCACTTCAGCCCCTCTCATGGCTGCTGGAAACCTGGTGCAATCTGGGACTGGTAGTCTTTTATGTGAAAACTCTGTTTTCTTGCTTCTACCAGAACTGACAGGTTGCTTGTTCAGAGTCACATCATATTTTCTATAGCTCCTACCTGAGCTATGATAAGCTTCCTTATCATAAGGCAGACAGGGGTGTCATGTGTCAGGTGGTCCAGGCAGTCAGCAACACATGGGGCTACATAGCACACATCCATGTGTCAGTGTAATTTGGGTGGACCCCCACCAGGCGGCATCCCATGGCCCCACCCAGTACCCACAGCCCCACACATATATGGCCCCTCTGACTGCATGTGCGCGCACGACACGTATGACACCCATGTCCGCCCCACCTGGCCCTGCAGGTCGCAATACATATCCCGTGCTTGCATACATGTTGAATGTAGGAATGACACGTGACCATTGGGTTACGAAAGTATGTCAACTTTATTTGGTCCAACATTAACAATGGGCAACATGCCCAAACCCACAACACACACTCAGGGGGGTGAACACAGCCCAGCACAGGGCACATGGGGGCATCACAGGTGCCATCGCTGGTACCTGTGATGATCTTCGGCAGGTGGTAACCGGGATGCCAAATGCACCACATCAGTTGCCACCTACCGAACAGCCACAGTCAGAGACTGCACCGCATGTAACACGACATGGGTGTCATGTCGTGCATCAGCCAGGGCCACTAACACCTCGTCCATGCACCTGCCAGCACACAGACACACAGTGGCTGCAGTCTGTGTGCTGGCATGTGCATGTGGTGTGACAGTGGCCCTGGGTGGTGCACGCTCATGCTGCCACCCATGCCGTGCAGATGCCTGCAGTGTCTGGCTGCTGCCCCCTCGGCCCTGTGCTGGGCTGTGTTCGCCACCACCCCCCTCCCGCCCCTCCCCCCTCCCTGTGCACCCTCCCCCCACCCTCCCTGGCCTGTCCGTGCCCCTCCCTCCCCCCACCCTGCCTCCACCCAGACCCCCTGTTCCCCCCTCCCCTGCACCCACTATCAGGACATCATCGTCCTCCTCCTCCTCCTCCTCATCCCCCTGGTCATGGGTGGGTGGGGTGACGTCCTCCTCCTCCCCCTCCTCCTCCCCCACATCTGTCACAAGGAGTGGCTCCGCCTCCATGGCCACCTCCTCCTCTTCCTCCGTCGGCCCCTCCTGTTCCTCCGCGTCTGGCTCCTCCTGCCTCGCGTGCCGGCTGGTGGGTCTGCGCAGGCAATAGGTGGAGGTGTGTGGCGCCCCATCGCTGGTATCACTGTCTGTGAAGGATGACAGACATCAGGGCACATCCATGTGTGTCACATACAACATTTACAGATACAGGTGAGACACAGGCTGGTGGTCCCATGGCCGACCTGACCTGCAACCTAGCCCTGGCAATACTGACCATCATGGTGCTGTTGTCGCTCCCTCCTGCACCTCTCCAGGAACTCTGGGTGGTAATGCCGCAGCTCCCGCGCTTTTTTCCTCAGGTCCTCCACCTGTGGATATATAAACGTTGTCTGTGGTCAGCACCTAACACCTGTCACTGGAGCAGACAACCAGATTACATTGCCCTGTGTGTGACGCATGTACCTGCAGCACCACCCCTGCTGTTTGTGGCATATACAGCTGCGTGACACAACCCCGGAAGCCCTTGCCTTGGACATGTGGGTGTAGGTTTGCACAGCTGTGTCACAGCAGTATCAGACGAGCCTAGCTGGCACACACATGCAGTGTCACATAGGGCAGCTCTCAGCAGCATCACATGTTGACTGCATGCTGACCCACCCATATCACCACAGCCACACATGACATTGGTGGAATGGTGTTTGGCACAATGATGGACAGAGGGAGAGGAGCGACGGGGGCAACCGGTGGGGCGTGACAGACACACAGTGGATGAGGGGGGGAAATATCACCTAGGGGAGATGATCTACCTTGCCAGACACATCCCAGCTGTGCATTGACAGCAGCTGTCCATGGTGGGTGTGTCTGTGGTCCCATGCTTCACGTGGGACATAGTCACCATTGGTGGCGCCCCCTGGGCACCATTGGCAGGGTATGCACCCCATAATGTGTGTGCCCTGTGTGGCAGCTCACCCACACATTAGGGATCTGTGACATTCCCTATGGGGGTTGGCTCAGGGATGTGTATGTTTGTGATTGGTGTTTCACAGCATCCCTATCACACAGAGCATCCCTATGTGGGCCCCCAGCTGAGCAGTACTGGCCCTTGTTGGTCATCTGCAGTCTCCATGTCGCTGCTCGTGTGTTGACATGCACACAGACAGACTAGGATGGGGCCCATGATGCGTCCATGTGACCCACCTGCTGGTGCATTTCAGGGTCTAGGTGGTGATTTACTTGCAGGTCCCATGTTCCAATGTGCACAATGCAGGGATGTCACAGCTGCAGCTGGTGTGTTGTTGTCAGTCTGCGAAGCTGTCATGCTCGTGTGACCACAATGAGATGTGCGAGGGGCTGTGCCAGCTCCCAGGGTATCTCTGCAACCACATACATCGTAGCATGGACCTGGTGTGTGGGAGGGGAAGCAGGCCTACCCCCTGCAGTGGCTTTTTCCAGATGTCCATCACGTCCAGGTGTGGTTATACACATGTGCCCTGCCACACAGCTCGGCAGCTTTCACAGCCATGCACCATGTGCATACTGTGTGTGCTGTGTCTGGACCCAGGGTGTGAGCTGTGTGTTGAGCCGCCCCACCCCTACCAATATAGCGGATACTCTGTGGACTGACGGACTGAGGGGTGGCTGTGCACATGGTTGCCGTCATCCATGTGCTCGGGTGGGGGGGTTAGTGTGGCCTGTGGGGGAATGGTAATAAATGTTTAAGGTCATGACATATGTCCACCTATCGCAGGGATAGACCTGGCCAGTCCTGTGGGGTCCCAGATGTGTCTGTTCCCTCCAGTTGACTCAGGTGTGCACAGATAGGGGCTGTGGAACACACCGTCCATTTCTTGGGGTGCTAACATGTGTATCCCTCCTGACCTCTCTCACACATATCCCCTGGGGTCTGATGGGGTCTGCTTCTGGGAAATGTTCCGATGTTATGTTGTGGGTGGAGGGGTTGTTCGGGGGTGTCTCCTGGGCTGCCTCATGTGCTGGGCATGTTCCAGACGTCCTATGGTCTGTCCCACAACACATGCATGGGTGGACATGGGCCTCATGGGATAGTCTACAGATGTTTCCATGGATGGGCAAGGGGGGGGGGGAGAACTCACCAGGTACTCTGGGGTCCTGTGGGTTGTGTTGCTGGTGGACCATATACGTCTGGGTGTCTCCCACATGTGATGTTTTGTGTGTCGCTGCCAGTTATATCATCTTAAGCTGGGGGTGTGCCATGTTGGGCATCTGACTGCTAGCATCCATTCATGCTGCACAGAGGGGGTTTGTGGGTGGTCCTTCAGTTGCGCACGCATCGTTTCTGGGACCACCTGGCCAGGACTGGCCTGTCAGCATCCACGCTCGGGATGTTTGCATGGGGATTGTGCTTGACAGTGGGAGACACATACAGGGGGTGGATCACACCTCATCCTATGACAGGTGGTCCATTGCTGGTGCAGCAATGCAGCCACAGGTCCGTGCCACAATGGCAATGGCAGGGACCCTAACTATGCCCCGTCACCATTCCAATGCGACACTGTAAGCATGATTTTCGTTTGCCACAGGCATGCCTGACATGGGCTACCTGGACCTCACACTTGTCATGTGTGAGGTGCGCATCTAGGTGTCAGCGATGTTGGCAGACCCACATCCATGCCATCCACAGGGAACAGGGTTCTGGACAGTATCCTGGGTGACAGCAGGGATGCATGGCACAAACTGCGAGCTAGGCATCATTGTTCATGGGCACCTACCAAGCTGTTTCACGGCATGTCCTCTGTGTCATGCTGTCCTCAGCATACCTGCGTACCCCACACTGGTACGATTAGGGTGCCTTTTCTCTGGGGACGCAGGTGACGTCAACGCAGCATAGCTGTTATATAGCTGTACGGCATGTGGGGGGTTGTTGGGGGGTGTATCCCATCCTGTTCATGGGGATAACCTGCACGTTTGGGTTTCCTGTAGGTGTAGCATCCTCCCATGAGGTCTGTGTATGGTGGGGTTGTCTACCTCATGTGTCCGGTGTTGTACATCAGTTGTGACTGCACGTGATTGGACCCTGCCCACAGGACATGGCAGCCCCTGGTGGGACATGTCATCGCCCAACAACAGTTGTGTGTTGGGACATGCAGGCACCCCCTTGCAATTGACAGTACTATCCTCTGAGTGGTCACATTCACTGGTCAACACAGCGGGTTGGACGTGTATTGTCCCTGGGGGATGTGGCAGACTGCGGTACTAGGACAGAGGCGCATACTACCAGGTGTGACCCTGCACCAATGGGTACCACATGCCAAACACATGCACTGATGGTCCATATGCCCATGCTGTGGCCATCATCTTTGTGGCCTGTAGTCACACCATGTGTGTGGTATGGGGTGGTTACAGATACCCTGTTGGGGCAGGGCTAGCTGCACTAGCATGTTTTGTGGCCAGCACCCTGTGCGCTGGTGACACTTGCTCTGCGTGTGTCTATTTAACTGTCACAGCCCATGCCACTCAGCATGGCACATGGGGTTTAGACACATCTGCTGACCCCATACCTTGCTGTGGGCACTGAGTCGCTTTTCATGGCCAGTGATACCACCAGGGATGTTTGTGCAGTGTGCGCTCCTCAGTCCCACCACCAGGGAAACCCCATGTGCTAGGGTTCGGGACCCCTTTAGAACCAGCACACTGTATGTTGTGTCAGATGTGATACACAGGGAACATGGGGCTGCACAGGGGACATTGCTCCCCACCCAGCCATGTTTGTGTGGTGGTGGCCACTGTGCCTGGCTGCCTGCTTCAGCCTACCACCCCTGTGTGCCAACCCACTGTACAATCATCGTGACATCGCACATGAGGGCCCTCGGCAGTCAGCACACTGGGCATGGCTGACAGTGACTGGGGAGGGATCAGCACCCCCCACGTCAGTCCCCTGACACAGGGCGTGGCTTCCATGCTGGTGTTGTGGCTTTGGACTGGGCACAGATATTGTGAGGACATGGGTGTGTCATTGCCAAGGACCCCCTTGTCTTGTGCTTCGGTGAGGTCCACACAACCACTGGTGAGGGTCTTTCACATACACCAGTATCAACGGTTCTGGCGGCATCAGCAGGCACAGACACAGGGATGGCTATAACGTCGGGTGTAGTGCACATACAGGGACACAGAGATGGGGAGTCGGACTAACCTAATGATCTGGGGTGCAGCATTTTGGGCTGACATCAGGGAAGGTGACAGGTGCTGTGTGATCCCCCCCTGTGCTTACCAGATGTCTGGTGGGGAGCTGTGGCATGCTGGCCTCAACAGGCCATCAGGTACCATCATGTGTCAGCTCATTCCTGCTTGTTCCAGATGTGTAGCTGTACCCAGTACAACCTACATGCCTAGCTGTGTGTGTTGCCATGTGTGCAGTCACACCTATGTGCATTGTGCAGGTCTCCCAGAGCGCACATATCTGTTTCCCTTTGGCACCCTTGAGAGACATGGCATTGCCATGTCCATGTGTTGTGGCCACTGATGGTGTCCATGCTCAGCCCTGTCACCCTGTGGGTGTTACATCAAACACATTTGGGGTCACACTATGTACACATGCCATGCACTCCACGACCAATGGCAACAGTATTTACCAGCACACATGGGTGTTTGAAGACACATGAGACATTGGGTGGGTTCCCCTATGCACCTTGGCAGGGGACACGTCCATGACACATGCCTTTGTACATAGCCAGAGATGTCACTTGCCATACCACTACAGGATCAGTGTATCCTGTATGTCATGGGGATGTTGATAGCTACGTCAGTCCAACCTTGGCAAATGTTGGACATAGCATACTGGTCATGGTGGACAGGCATCTGTCCCAAACAGGTGTATCGGGTGTTCTTATGTTCCTCTAACCTGTGTCGTGTATGTGTCTGGGAGGTGTCACTGCACACACTATGGGCTATTCGCACCTCTGGTCATGTGTGCCTCTTAGGCTATCTGGGCCAACCTGACTGTGTGCTTGCAACCTTTCAAGGGCATCTGTGAGATACCTATGCACACAGGGGCGGTATGCCTGTGGGCTGTGGGTAGGAGCGACCTGAATCAACATACATAGCTGTGGACAGGTTGCCATTGCAGAGGTTGTGACCTGGTTCTTGGAGATACTGTGTGTGGGTATTTGCTCACGCGCATCCAGATCTGCATCCTACATATCATCTCCATACATCTACAGTGTTTGTCCTGGGCTATGTGGCCCCTGGACTGCGGATGCCGTGCAGCCAGACCACTATACCTTATTGCACACATTTGCCTGACATACCCTCCGTCACGATCAGCTCCCCCGCCACCAGGGTCTTGTGTGTGCCAGGGCACATCATCATCAGGATACAGCATTGCAACATGTTGACACCCTGCCCACACAACGCATGTATCATGTGTGCCTGAGATACGGGTGATTGGCTCATCTGCTGTGTCACACTGCACCATATCACCTGGGTGACAGAGCCCACTTTGGTTGGCCTCTCTGGCCCCCTTGAGGTAGGGGGATGCTTCCAACTACATTAGTGCACACAGCCATATCTCCAGGGTGACACAGAGCCCACTTTGGATGGTCTCTCTGCACTCCTGGAGGTAGGGGGATGCTTCCAACTACATTAGTACACACAGCCATATCTCCAGGATGACACAGAGCCCACTTTGGATGGTCTCTCTGCACTCCTGGAGGTAGGGGGATGCTTCCAACTACATTAGTACACACAGCCATATCTCCAGGGTGACACAGAGCCCACTTTGGATGGCCTCTCTGCACTCCTGGAGGTAGGGGGATGCTTCCATCTACATTAGTACACACAGCCATATCTTCAGGGTGACACAGAGCCCACTTTGAATGTTCTCACTGGCCCCCTGGAGGTAGGGGGATGCTTCCAACTACATTAGTACACACAGCCATATCTCCAGGATGACACAGAGCCCACTTTGGATGGTCTCTCTGCACTCCTGGAGGTAGGGGGATGCTTCCAACTACATTAGTACACACAGCCATATCTCCAGGGTGACACAGAGCCCACTTTGGATGGCCTCTCTGCACACCTGGAGGTAGGGCGATGCTTCCATCTACATTAGTACACACAGCCATATCTCCAGGGTGACACAGAGCCCACTTTGAATGTTCTCACTGGCCCCCTGGAGGTAGGGGGATGCTTCCAACTACATCAGTACACACAGCCATATCTCCAGGGTGACACAGAGCCCACTTTGGATGGCCTCTCTGGCCCCCTGGAGGTAGGGGGATGCTTCCAACTACATTAGTACACACAGCCATATCTCCAGGGTGACACAGAGCCCACTTTGGATGGTCTCTCTGCACTCCTGGAGGTAGGGGGATGCTTCCAACTACATTAGTACACACAGCCATATCTCCAGGGTGACACAGAGTCCACTTTGGATGGCCTCTCTGCACTCCTGGAGGTAGGGGGATGCTTCCAACTACATTAGTACACACAGCCATATCTCCAGGGTGACACAGAGCCCACTTTGGATGGCCTCTCTGGCCCCCTGTAGGTAGGGGGATGCTTCCAACTACATTAGTACACACAGCCATATCTCCAGGGTGACACAGAGCCCACTTTGGATGGTCTCTCTGCACTCCTGGAGGTAGGGGGATGCTTCCAACTACATTAGTACACACAGCCATATCTCCAGGGTGACACAGAGCCCACTTTGGATGGCCTCTCTGCACTCCTGGAGGTAGGGGGATGCTTCCAACTACATTAGTACACACAGCCATATCTCCAGGGTGACACAGAGCCCACTTTGAATGTTCTCACTGGCCCCCAGTAGGTAGGGGGATGCTTCCAACTACATCAGTACACACAGCCATATCTCCAGGGTGACACAGAGCCCACTTTGGATGGCCTCTCTGGCCCCCTGGAGGTAGGGGGATGCTTCCAACTACATTAGTACACACAGCCATATCTCCAGGGTGACACAGAGCCCACTTTGGATGGTCTCTCTGCACTCCTGGAGGTAGGGGGATGCTTCCAACTACATTAGTACACACAGCCATATCTCCAGGGTGACACAGAGCCCACTTTGGATGGCCTCTCTGCACTCCTGGAGGTAGGGGGATGCTTCCAACTACATTAGTACACACAGCCATATCTCCAGGGTGACACAGAGCCCACTTTGAATGTTCTCACTGGCCCCCTGGAGGTAGGGGGATGCTTCCAACTACATTAGTACACACAGCCATATCTCCAGGGTGACACAGAGCCCACTTTGGATGGCCTCTCTGCACTCCTGGAGGTAGGGGGATGCTTCCAACTACATTAGTACACACAGCCATATCTCCAGGGTGACACAGAGCCCACTTTGGATGGTCTCTCTGCACTCCTGGAGGTAGGGGGATGCTTCCAACTACATTAGTACACACAGCCATATCTCCAGGGTGACACAGAGCCCACTTTGGATGGCCTCTCTGCACTCCTGGAGGTAGGGGGATGCTTCCATCTACATTAGTACACACAGCCATATCTCCAGGGTGACACAGAGCCCACTTTGAATGTTCTCACTGGCCCCCTGGAGGTAGGGGGATGCTTCCAACTACATTAGTACACACAGCCATATCTCCAGGATGACACAGAGCCCACTTTGGATGGTCTCTCTGCACTCCTGGAGGTAGGGGGATGCTTCCAACTACATTAGTACACACAGCCATATCTCCAGGGTGACACAGAGCCCACTTTGGATGGCCTCTCTGCACTCCTGGAGGTAGGGGGATGCTTCCATCTACATTAGTACACACAGCCATATCTCCAGGGTGACACAGAGCCCACTTTGGATGGCCTCTCTGGCCCCCTGGAGGTAGGGGGATGCTTCCAACTACATTAGTACACACAGCCATATCTCCAGGGTGACACAGAGCCCACTTTGGATGGCCTCTCTGGCCCCCTGGAGGTAGGGGGATGCTTCCAACTACATTAGTACACACAGCCATATCTCCAGGGTGACACAGAGCCCACTTTGGATCGTCTCTCTGCACTCCTGGAGGTAGGGGGATGCTTCCAACTACATTAGTACACACAGCCATATCTCCAGGGTGACACAGAGCCCACTTTGGATGGCCTCTCTGCACTCCTGGAGGTAGGGGGATGCTTCCAACTACATTAGTACACACAGCCATATCTCCAGGGTGACACAGAGCCCACTTTGAATGTTCTCACTGGCCCCCTGGAGGTAGGGGGATGCTTCCAACTACATTAGTACACACAGCCATATCCCCAGTGGGTGTGGGGACCGCTTTGTGTGGCCCTGTAGACTCCTGGAGATGGTGATGGTGATCCCCAGAACGTTCTGACACACACACATATCCACAGAGTGACTGAGTGCACACTTTGAGGGGCTCTCTGGACCCCTGAGGATAGGGTGGATGTATTAAACAACATTTGCAGACAACCCCAGATCACCTGTATGTCTGAGGCCCCATGTGCTTAACATTGCACCACCCCTGATGGTTAACCCTATGTGTTACCCTGCTGATGCAGATACCGCCATCAACACAGGATGTTTGCATACGCTCCTTATGCAGATGCATGGCCTAGGTTTGTTACAGTCTGCTTTGCTGTATCAACACCAGCAGCTGTCATGACGCCAGGGGGCCATCATGCCCTCTTTGGCACAAACCGTCAACACCTGGCTACATGGCCACACAATCAGATGTGATACCACATGTATATGGCATGTGTTTCACCTGCTACACTAAACTTATACAGACTACTTACACACAACAGCATGGACAGCTGACATCAACCCTGTATGTGTGTATGTTTATTTTGACCTAGGTCCATTCACTTACCTCCCGTGGATGGTCTGCCTGCCTGTTAAAACGCCTGGTCACCCTCTCCCAGGCCCTCAGGACCCTCCCCATGTTCTTTTTCCTGGAGGGCCCTGGGAACAGCTTGTGCTGCTTTTGGGCTATCAGGGAGCCCAGGTGGCACAGCTCTCTGTGGCTAAAAGCCGGCTTCCTGGTTTGGGACGCCATGTTTGTTTCTGGGCGTGGTGACGCGCGGACGCTCCCGGCGCAACTTCCGGAATTGCGCGTGACGTATCGCGCACGTGCGTGCGTTTCGCATGGCTGCGCGTCAGATCTCTGCACGCCCGTGCGCTCCGCATGGCTGTGCGTCTGCAAATTGCAAATACTATCTACACGCACCATTCATATTGATTTGTAATGGTTGTGCTCAAAATATGTTTACTGTTCTGTGCCTAATCACATAGTTACTGGGGTGTCTCTAATGTCACTTTGACAAACAATTATTATTATGGTTTACCCTTGTCCACACAGTGTGGTATTGAACCTCTGGACACATAGCAACTGATTGCTGATGCATTGTCAGATGAGGTGTGCTATGTGTGTCACATAGCAGGTAGTGCTCAGACACTACTAGTTATGGGTGCAGACAAACCATCAGCATCAGGTGTCACTCAACCTGGTGATAGGGGGTTGTGTGTGCCAGTGCAATATGTTGTGTGGTGTATCTCCATGTCTGGACAGACATTTTGTGGTGGTTGCCATCGGGGTTGGGGGGGAGATTCATATATGAGCATTGCACACGCAAAGTAGGTTGCGTGTTGGACATTACAGGACTATGTGGGTCCCCATGTCACCACACTGCACATTATCCTTTGGTATGTGTGACGGCATACAGTCCTGGTTTTTGAAAAATAGCTCAATGGTTGATACATGGACTGCTTAACCAGCCGTCATGGGTTACATCTTCCAGTTGAGCTCAGGACTGCCTGTCTCAGGCATCACACATTCTCATACTTGAGTGCAACAGTAGCCATGGTTTTTTTCATGTACATCTGTGCTGCACCAGACATATATCTTCATACATTGCAACATTGTTACCTGCCCCAGACCGGTTTCCACATTACAGAGGTGCTGCTATTGGCAAGACCCTCACACTGCTACATACATCATGTGCAGTACACCATTCTCACCAATGGAACAGCGCACCCCTGGTGACCATTGCACACTGTCTGCATGCCTGCCTCTTTCACCAGACAGGCATCTGTTCTTAGCAATCGAGCTGTGGCCCACACCTAACCTTGATACCTGTGGAGCCAGAGGTTGCATGTTTCCATCCACAGTGTGGTTCTTGGTGAGTGCAGCCAGTGACAGGTCCCTGACTGTGAAATAGTGCTGGAATCTCTGTGATCCTCACAGTGCTGTCTGCATCATGTGCTCCTTACACAACCGTATAGGGTGGACTTGGGTTAATGCACTGTGATGGTTTCCGAATTGCCAGTACTACAGGACATTACACACATTCCAGGCTTGACAGTCCCCATGAACCTTCAAAATGTTTGCTATATGTTACAATGTCATCTTCAATGTATGTTATTTTTATGCAATGTAGGCGCTGTTCCATGTAAAACCATGTTCATTATATGTTAAGTGTACACCGCCTTTGATCTTTGGAAAAAGCGGTATAGAGGACATGCATAATTATATAGATTCAGACCTGCACTGCTGCTGACTGGCGGCGTATAGGGGCCAAGGACAATATATAAATCACTTTGCTTATACACACACACTTTGGATTTGAACCAACAACCTTTCACTTCAGAGGCATTGCAGTCACCAGGGGACTACAGCTCTGTGGCTGTGATGAGAGGTCTGTATGGCTAGAATATAACCTCTGCAGACTTTGTGCTGCAGTTACCAGGGTGTAGTCGATCCAGTCGCACCCATGATGCACTGCACATGCAAGGCAGCAGTCTAGTGATGGTCCAGTGATAGGGTGTGCAACCCCACAGCACCTCGGCCTCGTGTTGGACATTGACCTTCTGTGTTTCTTGTGCAGAGTGGGTACTAACCATCCCAGTGTGTGTGTCTGTTGCTCACCCTGAGGGTGAGGTGAGACACACAGCACCTATCCTGGCTGAGATGGCCTATACATCATATCAATTTGTTTGCCAATGTCTGATAGTTTGGCACATCTGACCATTTCTGTCTCCAAGACCCATCTGGGCCTTGTGAGCTACAATGTTCCCGAAGGGGGCATATCCTGTGTGGGTGGCCTGCCCTTCATGATATATTTGCAGGGGGGGTGGGGGAGAGGAGGTTACAGGACCTATAGGCCGGGTATGTCTGACCACCAAACCTTCCCTGTGCAACACAGTTTCCCCAAACAAAACATATCCACATTCTACATCCCAGCTATGGTGCGTGTAGCTGCCACCATCAGCAGACTGGGTCCAGCTGTGGTACAGAAAACCTACAGGTCACTCACTGCTATTATGGACGCATCCATATTTCAGGGTGCGGCAGACAGACAGTATGGCCTGAGAGCCTAAGCTCACCAACACCATCTGACATTTTCCAGCAGCAGGCACATTCTGTGCCCAGCTACTGACCCTGCACGGTGTTCTAGCCAGACACATGCAAACTGCAGACAGGCCACTGGCCAGTCCATGGTGCATGCTACCAGGGAGACTGTGTGCACCCATAACTGGGATGTCAGCACACCCACCGCACAATTACCTCAGTGATTGGGCCTCACATATACACAGCACCCATATATCACATGAGAAAACTATTATATGGCACTATGTCGGGACCTAGCCATGCCATGGTCACTGATCGTTCAGGGGGAGAGTGACCTCCACACAAGGCATGCTATGGACACCATGTCTGTGGGGGTGATGGCAAGGCACAGCATGGTCCTAGGCATGCACATTTGCCCTGTGTAGCTGCATCCTGCTCCAGCCACCCTGTTTGTTGTGTACCCACAGTACTTTGCTCCTCATTATGCACATTGGCAGGCCAATAATGGCAACGGTGCTATTAGTGTGGTCTGTGGGAGGTGTTGACAGCCACCACACACTGGAGCACTGGATAGACAGACACACACTCCCCACACCTAGGACAACATTGAACAGATGTGGTGTTATTTGGGAGCCATGGCCAACATAACAGTGATGAGCACAGTGTGGGCATGGCAACGTTGGGATGTACTTTTGGAGTAATTTCCCAGGGTGCTACTCTCTGAAGGAGATCTGACCTGACACACATTGCACATACATCAGAGACGTTGGTTTGTGACAGCTCGCTGTTCTGCTTGTGCGTAGCATGAGCATTTTTATCGGTCAGTGATCATATATTGCTTTGGATATATGTGTGACATCTCCAAATGTGTAGTGTGGGATTGTTGATGTATGCACATGCTAGTTTTCTGAACGCCACACAGGGCCCTACATCCTGCCACTTCATCGGTCTTCCAATAATGGTGCCTGCAGGTGCAACTGTTTCTGCCCCTGTTGCCCACTGCTCTAGGGAAGTTTGCACAACTACAGTCAATGTGAATCAAACACTTGTTGGGCTTTCATGCTATCTGTGATTAATATGCCTGTGATACAGCTGCATGCCATGGTGGTGTTCAACTCACCTGCATCACACACATCTTTCGTGCAGACATCAGACAACCTGATTGATGTGTGAGCCTCCATGGCTGCATATGGGGGACTCTGCTGTGGGTGAGGCATATGTTTATGTGGTGTGTGGTATTTATAGCAAACTATGGTATCGTGACCAACACTTATGTTCTCAGCACGGGAGTTCCATTCTTTACTTTAAGGTTTCGCGAATGGGTAAAACATTGGGACTGTGATGGCAGGTGCCCCAGCCGGGAATTGAACCTGGGGCCTTCTGTGCTTGGAGGCACTTGCTACATGTACTGCACCACCGTCTTAGCACAGCAACAGTACATTCCCAGGGGAGTCCATGGCTGTTTGTCACACAGGGCCTGTCTGTTGGATTGTACTGCAGCCACATGAGGGTGGCTAGGCCAGGATCTGCTGTGGGGCAGCAGCCTCTGCCCCCTCTGCCAGCAGTTGGCATCCGCCACCATGCTGACATGGGCCTATATTGGGTACAGCATCACAGCTGACTGACATGTGGCCCACCAGTGATGCATTGTGTGGACTCTGCTGTAGGTGTTGTACATATTTGAGGGGTAAGTGATCCTTATGGTAAAATAGAGGTCCTCTGAACATGCTGTTGTTATCTGCAAGACATGTTTTGATTTCCTCTCACGTTTTACTGGTGGGTAAAATATGTGCACAGTGTTGCTGCTGGCCCCAGCTGGGAGTTGAACTGGTAATCTTTGGCTCCCCAGCACACTGGCTGTGTCCCCTGCACCACACAGTGAATGTGGACCCTGGAGATGGCATGTCTGTTTGTCATAGCGGGCCTTTCTGTTGTGGTCCGGTGCACCCACATGGCATTGGCTCAGCCTCCATCTTCTCTGGCCACCTGCCACTGGCCCCCTCAGATACCAGTAAAGTTCTGCCAACATGCTACAGGCCCTTCTGCTACTGGTGCTGGGGGCGCACAGTTTTAAACCATACAGTGTGCATGTAGGCAACTACCTCTACTGCACATTCCCCCCAACTCACACATGCTGTTGTGCAACATGTGCATGCCATAGGGGACCTGTCCATTGCTGTGGGGAAACCTGCTCTATCCTACATCAATGTGTGATCATTCAACATTTATGCCGCAGGGGCTGGTGACCCTTCCAACATTCATATATTTTGGCCCTGCCTTTCTTGGGTGTGTCTGATGATGTTTCACATTGCTGTGACCATTACCCAGGTTGGTCCTCTTTTGTGCTACAATCGAGAGGTTTGACAGCTCTGGCCAACACACCAGTCCTGGTGACACTACAGGCATGGATATGTTAGGCATAGACTGTTGGGGGTCACTCCCCAGGGCGGTACGCACTATCAGACACAAGACCTGCTGCACACAACACACATCTGAATGATTGTTATGGTGGTGCTCAATGGGACACATGTACTGAGCATTTGAATCATTATGAACATATTTTCACATGGGACCTTGGATAGCTGTGTACCATGTACGTAGGTGTAGGGTGGCATTGCTAAGGTACACATCTGCTACTTTTGGGGATTACAGGCAGGGCCCACTGTCCTGCCTCTCCAGGATGCATTGTCCAATGGGGCCTGTGGGTATGGGTGTGTCATGGCCTGTTGGTTGATGCCTTTCATATGGGTTACACACATCAGGTCATGGTGTGTCAGACACTGTTCTGGTTTTAGGATGTCCCTCATGGATATGCATGTGCTACATCTGCATAACATGGGGGTGGTGCATAGATATGCAGCACAATCATTAGTATTAGCCGCAGCATGGATGCTGAATGGTGTGTGGTCCTCCAGGTCTGCATTTCGGATACTCTGATCTGAGTGATGCCACGGTTAATGGTGTATGTGCTTTGGATGGGAAATGATAGCCGTATAGACAATGCCTATCTCCTCTGCATTACAGGTTTGTGCTTACCAGCACAGTTTAGTTGTTGGACAAAAATGTGGGTGGAATTGGCCATAGCCCCAGCTGAGCTTTGAACCTGTGACCTTATATTCTTGCATACACTGTCTGTGTGCACTGCACCACCATGTAGCCACAGATTGGCTGGGTTCCCTGGGAGGTCCATGTCTGTACATCCATCACGGCCTGTCTGTAGCAGTGGACGGTGCCAGACTGCACATGGCTAAGCCACTGTCTTCTGTGGCTCACAGCCCCTGCCCCCTCCACCCTCTGTACTGTTCCACCAACATGCTGGCATGTCCTCATCTTAGCAAACGCATATGGCCTGATTAGTTTGAGCCACTCCAGGACTGCATTTGGGGAACTCGGCTGTGGGTGATGCCCATTGTTCAGGTGCATGTGCACTGGAGGGTAAAATATGGGTGTTTGCAACATGTTTATGCTCTCTGCAATAATGGGGTGTCTTTACTATCTCTGTTTGGTGATGGTTAAAATATTGGGACTGGGCTGGCATGAGCCCCAGCTGGGATTTGAACCTGTGACCTTCCTGTTTTGGAGGTGCTGGCTCTGTCTGCTGCACCACACTGTGGCTGCAGAGGCAGTGCAGTACCTGGTGATAGGACACCTGTCAGGATGGGGACGCACAGCTTGCTCTTCAGTCTTTTACTGTGGCCTCATTCACCTTGTCTGGTGACAAACATGCAGCTAAACCCCAGAAATAGACACATACACCGGGGCTTTACTTTTAAGCTGGGCAACAGTGATATTGGTGGGCAACCATTTGGAAGACACCCAGGACAGCCACAGGGCTGGGAATTATTTTTGGGGGAGTCTCAGCTCCATGGCCCTTCCTAAATTCATATCTTTTTTTTCTGGGACTGTCCTGGGTGTGATTTTTATATTTGCCCATTACTGTAACTGTTCACAAGCTGCATTACTATTTTTATTATTGATTTTCTGGTCATTGTCTATTTTTACTTTCACCTTTCTGCTGTGCACATGTATCACACTGCTTACGTTTTGCAGGTTTCCCCGGTTTTGCTGTACATTGCTAATGGAAATGGTTTCTCTTGCCTTTATATGACCTCTAGCGCGACTGTTTCACTCGCGCTATTTTTTCATGGGAAATTCGGCCCCGTTCATGTGCAGGGAGCCTCTCCCCTCCCCTTACCCGCCCATTGACCCCGTCTCTCCGCCCCTCGGGGACCTTCCTCCGCCCTCCGCCGTTACACGCCTCTTTCGGACATTTGCGGGCCCGTATTTGTGCGGGGCCCGTTAGTGTGTCGCGCACATTCACGGGGGTTCCTCGCACCTGTGCGGGGCGTTTAGGAGCGTTTGTCACCGTTTAAGTGGTGCGTTGCCGTGCGCTAATTTGCGGCGCGCAAATTTCCGGACTTTAGTAAACATACCCCTTAGTCCTTAGTGGAACACCAGATCTTGTGCAAGAGATAAGGGTGTTGGGGCCATTTGGCAATAATGATCATAGCATGATCACGTTTGATTTAATTAATGGAGAAGGAATTGAAAGGAAATCCACAGTACTACTTTGTAACTTTCAAAAAAGGGAGACCATAATAAAATGAGGAAAATAGTTAAGAAAAAATTAAAAGGAGCAGTTGCAAAGGTTAAAGACTTACCTCAAGCCTGAGTGTTGTTTAAAAATACTATCTTGGAAACCCAGACCAGCTGTATTCCACACTTTAAGAAAAATGGAAGGAGGTCCAAAAAACTGCCAGCATGGTTTAAAGGTGAGGTCAGAGAGGCTGTTGTTCATAGAAAAAAAACCTGTGAGAGAGTTAGTTGGACCATTAGACGATAGAGGGGTAAAAGGGGCAGTAAAAGGGGACAAGGCTATAGCGGAGAGACTGAATGAATTCCTTGCTTCAGTATTTACTGAGGAAGATGTAGGGATGTTACTCATGACTGAAGTGGTATTTAAAGGTGATACTGCAAAAGAATTGAAAGAAATATCGATACACCGGGAAGATGTATTACAACTATTTGATAAACTGAAGAGTCATAAATCACCTGGACTGGATGGTATACATCCAAGAGTGTTGAAGGAACTGAAATATGAGATTGCAGACCTGCTATTAGTAATCTGTGAACTATCATTAATAATATCTGTAATACCTGAAGATTGGAGGATCGCCAATGTAACACCAATTTTTAAAAAGGGTTCCAGGGGTGACACGGGAAACTACAGACCAGTGAGCTTGATGTCAGTACCATGAAAAATGGTAGAGATCAAAGTTAGTGAACTCGTAGATAGTCATGGCTTAATGGAAGACAGCCAACATGGTTTTACACAAGGAAGATCTTGTCTTACTAATCTGTTATGTTTTTTTGAAGGTGTGAATAAACAGGTAGATATAGTGTATCTGGACTTTTAGAAAGCCTTTGACAAGGTGCCTCATCAGAGACTTAAACTAAAAAGTCATGGGATAGGAGGCAGTGTACTATTGTGGATCAGGAACTGGTTAAAAGATAGAAAGCAGAGGGTAGGGCTAAATGACCAATTTTCCCAATGGAAAATGGTGAATAGTGGAGTACCCCAAGGATCTGTGCTGGGTCCGCTGCTTTTTGACATATTCATAAATGACCTGGAAAAGGGAATAATGAGTGAGGTTATCAAATTTGAGATGACACGAAACTATTTAAAGTTGTTAAAACCCATGAGGATTGTGGAAAATTGCAAGAGGATCTTGATAAATTGGAAGACTGGGCATCGAAATGGCAGATGAAATTTAATGTGGACATGTGCAAAGTTATGCACCTAGGAAAGAAAACCCAAACTATGGTTACAGGATGCAAGGTTACACATTAGGAACCAACACCCAGGAAAAAGATTTAGGTGTCATCGTGGATAGTATGTTAAAACATTCCGCTCAGTGTGCAGCGGCGGCCGAGAGACAAATAGAATGCTAGGTATCATAAGGAAAGGAATGGCAAATAAAACAAAGGATATTATAATGCCTCTGTATCGTTCCATGGTGCGACAATTGTGTACAATTCTGGCAACAATTGTGTACAATTCTGGTCGCCGTATCTTTAAAAAGATATAGCGTTATTAGAAAAGGTACAGAGAAGAGCCACCAAAATGGTAAAGGGGATGGAATGATACCCCTATGAAGAGAGGCTAAAAAGGTTAGGGCTCTTCAACCTGGAAAAGAGATGGCTGAGGGGAGATATGATAGAGGTCTATAAGTTAATGAATGGAGTGGAATGGGTAAACGTAGATCAACTGTTTACATCATCAGAATATAGAAAGACTAGGCGACATGCAATGAAGCTACAGGGTAACCTATTTAAGACTAATAAGAGAAAATATTTTTTCACTCAATGTGTAATCAAACTCTGGAATTTGTTACCTGAGGTTGTAGTAAAAGCTTTTAGTGTAGATGGTTTTAAAAAAGGTTTGGACAAGTTCATAGTGAAACCATTATTAAACGGGACCCGGGATATCACTGCTTGACCCAATACAAGCATTGTGGAATCTGTGTCTTTTGGGGAAACTGCTAGGTATGTATGAGCTAGATTAGCCACTGTTGGAAATAGGATACTGGGCTTGATGGACCTTGGTCTGACCCAGTATGGCATATCTTATGTTCCTTTTTGGGCCCTTTCTGGCCCACACACATCTCATTCCAAGGCCATTTGCCTCACTTGCATAATTTCTGGGATCTCTTGATGATCCACTTGACTTCTCCGGCCTTCCTCCTCTGCATCGGGATAAGCTGCAGCACTCACAGCCCCCATGGCAGCCTCTGCTGATATCGGGGACAGTCGTGGGTTCCACAGCTGCACCCAACCATAGCAGCCACCACCCCTGGGTCTTCCAGCACTCACAGGCTGGCCCTTGGAGCACGCTGCTGAATCATGGTCTACTAGAGACCTATGCCTGTGCTGTGTTTCGTAAAAACAAACAAACGACTGCTCCAAAGTATTTTCTTTTAATATAAAAAAAAACAGTCTCTCTTCACTTTTAAAATGTCAAAAAACATGCCAGCTACCTTAAACAGCCCCGGATCAGCACCAAACCCCAAAAGGTAAATTTTATTTGGAGTTTTTTTCTATCCAACTGGTTACACTCTGATGGAAAAGCTTTGTTGTCATCTACTGTAAGTGTGATCTGTACTGTGCCACAGATTTAGAAACAATGAACACTACTGTTGTTTGAAACATAAGTGCATCTGTTTCTGTGGGGTAGATCGAGTATGGCTGTCTGCCAGTTTTGAAAATGTATTCAAATTCTGTGCTGCATACATACTGAATGGCAAGTGGAACAGCTGCTTGTGCCCCAAATGTTGTTTCTATGAAACGTTTTCTTTTTTTAGTGCCATCAAGTTAGTGCTGACTCCTAGCGACCCAGCTTCCTCTGGGGTTTCTTGGCAATGTATCACTGGAAGTAGATTGCCAGGCCTTTTCTTCCGAGGCAATGGAGGGTAAAGTGACTTGCTCAAGGTCACAAGGAGTGCCAATGGGAATTGAACCTTTGATCTTCTGGGTACTAGGCAGTTGCTCTAACCAGTAGGCAGGGGTTCTTTACTAAAGCATGTTAGGTTTTTGCATTTAGCATGCATTTAGCATAAAAAAGAATGTGCAGTAGGTGCAAAGCCTCCATGGTAACTGTCAAGGGCATGCCAAACATGATACCAGCAGGTTACATACAGTTGCCTACCCTAACACATGGCGCAATTACCGTGGGGGCACCTAGCTCCATCTTTGCATTGACAGAGCATGATATGCTCACTGCATGTGCTCTCTAGGCCCACTTTCCACCCCTAACCTGCCCATTCGCCACTCCAGCACAAGACTGGCAGTTAATGTGCGAATCAGTGCACCAAAACCGTCATGCATCCATGGTAACAGTTACCTTAGGTCCTTGGCCACAGTTACAGTGTCTGAAAATTCATGGTTACTACTTAGCGCACTTCAGTAGAAGGGCCCCAAAGTTAGTCAAACAGAAAAAAATGCATATGGAACATCTTTAAGGCTTTGGTTACTGATCATTAATCAGACATTTTCTATGCCCATGGCTGGTAATGAATCCGAAAGGCAAAGTGCAATGAAATGTCTTAAGAGCTTCTATATTGATTCATAAAAACACAAAGGCGTTTCAGTGTAATGTATGGATTTATAGAGCGCACTTCTTTCTTTAGCAACTACTTCATATTAAGGCTTGTCAACCTGGTAATAACTCTGAAGAGCTGGAATTATGAGTGCTACTTATTCCCCTGCACTTCTGCAATTTGTATGCGTGACCCCTTAATGCAAAAGCCATCATATAAAACTGAGGACTGGAAGCGCCTGGCTTTTATTATTTATTGAACAATGGCTCATTGATTCTTAGATGCTCTCCAGACAGCCCACAAGTAAGACCTTCAGTGCAAAGATGAGACACAAACAAAGAGTTTTAAACTCAAAAGTATAATATCCAAGCTTAGAACAGTTACACAGGAAGGAGAAGTTAAAATCAGAAAGCCCATGATAGTAAAGAAATGTGAAGAAAAGTTCCCTGAGGCAAAGGAAGACAAAGTACAGATGCAAAGTTGAAGAACTTCGGCTAAGAGTGCAGCTCAAAATCAGTTGGATGAGTGGGTGTGGTGGTCAGGCCACTGAAACATGAGCCAAGAGAGTTCCTGGGATATGAGTTCAAATAAATCTTGTTTTGTCTCTCTGAAGTATCTGACGAGTCGCTTCAGTTTACTCATCTAGCAATAATATTATATCTTCTCTCTTTCTTTATGATGACCGGGCTAAGGCGTGTTCTTTATGTTCTTTGTTCTATATATTTAACAGTTGTTTTCTGTTATATGAAAGGACGTTATCCTCACTTTGTTATATTAATCACTGTATCTTGTCTTCTATGTACGCATCTAAAAGTTCAATGTTACGTGCAAACCGTTCTGACGCTAAGATAAAGTGGTCTATAAAAATGGTTAAATAACTAACTAAAGAAATAGAGGTTCTGGACTATTTATCCCAGATATGCTGCTTGTATCTGCCTCAAGTGGTATAAGCAAAGAAACAATGCAGTCTAGGGATACCCCATCTGGATAAGTGGTGCTATATACAGTATATCCATCCTACTACAGTACTAACCACAGACTGATAGCAACTTGGCATTTGTCACAGTGATATGACTAAGGTTTTGAAGTAAGAGGGTCTTGGCATAAACTAAGGGCTCTATAACATTGGCAGAACCCTCTTCTGAGGGACAGAAGCCAGTATGGAGAATTGGAGCAGGGGGTGTGGAGGACTCTGGGAGTTGTTGATTGGTGGATGGGTGTATGAAGACAGGTGGGGAGTATGAGACCTTTAGGAGCAGGGATAGAGCAGGTTGGGATTTTATTTTGGCAGGTGGGCTGGTGATAGGGGGTCTGCCATGAACATTGCACTTGTCCTCTCTCCCATCCCATCTAGTTTTGGATTTGGGGGGAGGGGGTTGGCATTTCTAGCATCTGCAGTGCAGTTAGAGTGGGGGTTGGGGTTTAGCCTTTCCTCCCAGAATTGTCCAGAGACGAAGGGTACAGAGATGAATGGAGTGAAGTGGGTGAAAGTTTACAGACTAGCGGACAGTCCTGCTGCAAGCTTCCGGAACATGGCCTGGCATCAATGCCAGCTATGTGTGGAGGTGATGGGGGCCTTTCTACAGGATTCTTTAAGAACCTCACTAAGGCTAGATCATCACCAACTATCCGAGTGGTCGAGTGTGGTTATGGAAGCAGGACATGGGGGAATACATATGGTTCAGCAGAGAAAGGGGTAAGGAGAGGTAGCTGGAGTGGAAGGCTGATCTCGGAGATGATGAGGGCCAAGTGTTGGTCAAAGCTTGTTACTAGAAACTGAATAAAGCTGTGGGCAAGTTTTTGCCATCAGGACAGTGTGGGGGGTCATTTAGTTTTGTGAGCAATGTGAAGAAGAAGTGTGAGTGTCTATGCTAAAGAAATGTAGACTGGGAGAAAAATAGTAGTTGATAATAGTTAGCATTGTTATTAGAGATGTGCACCCCAAAAATTTTTGTTTCATTTTTTTCATCTCATATTGTTATTGCTCAATAATGTGCACCTTGCTGCTCCTTATGCCTGGAATAAACTACCTGAGTCTGTACATCAAGCACCTTCTCTGACCCTTTTCAAATTCAGGGTGAAAACTCACCTCTTCGCTGCCGCTTTTGGATCTTGATTCACCCAATGTCCTATGTATTTCCCTACCATTCCCCCTAGCTCTATCCTATGTGCATTAATGACTTCTTATAAAATACCAACAGGCATAAAAGTGCATGCGTTGACATGAATGTTGCTGGTAGGTGTAGCTGGAGGTGCGATCTGAGCAGAGAATGGGCGGAGTTTGTAAGTACACATTATATACTACCTTGATTCATGCACATACTTGTGTATTTAACACACATTCACTTACATCTGCTATAGAGCAGGTGTATATATTTGTGTCTGAATTTAAGGTGCGATCTCTGCCATGTATGCTAGCATTTGATAAAGACAAACAAATCTCTACATAGCTTTATAAAATAGGCTTAAAATAGGCACATTATGACTGCCTTAGCTAATGCACCCTGTTATGAACTTATCTGCTTGGTAACCCTAAGGTTAGATATATAGGATGACCATTATGAAATGGGCATACTGCAAGTGGAAATCTACAAAACTTTGCTGAAAAAATGTGTTTAATACCATTCTCGAGAATGCATCAGTATAGACTGAGCTAATGAATGGTTCTGCAAGACCTTTTGCTTGCTATGTCCACATTCACTTTGACAGCCAGTGGTCACTGTGTTCACTTCAATTCAGGCCTTTTTTGCATGCATTAGGTGCACTGGTCTGGTGATTAGAGCAATAAACAGAATGCCATAGAGACTAGGTTCAAATCCTCCTCCCAAAGATACTCTTTGTGATCTTCAGCAGGTCACTTTATTTTCTGTTGCATCAGGTATCCATTTAGATTGTAAGATCTTAGGGCAGGGACTTAACATACCTAAGCAATTATCACCATTGTACACAGTTGCATATATCCAGTAACACTATGAGAATTAGGGATGTACTTTCATTTAAAATGAAAGCCGAAATCGTGGTGAAACAGAAAATGACGACATTGTCATAATTTCCTGGTTCTTTTCAACTGTGTGCTATCACATAATAGTGTGCACTCTTATGAGAGTGCACACAGTTGAATTCAGCTTTAATTCAGCAAGGTGAAAGTAGCAAAGTCTGGAGTTGGCAATAGAAGAGAAGGGCACGTATAGAAACGATTTGCTAGAAGAGCGGAGTTCCCGAGGAGTGGTGTAGGGAGAGATAAGAGAGGAAAGGTAGTGAAGAGCTGCAGAGTGAGTGCACTTATAGGTCAGCAGGAAAAGTTTGAACTGGATGCAGAAATGGATAGGAAGCTAATGAAGAGACTTGAGAAGAGGGGCAATATGAGCATGACGATAAGGTTTGAGTTACTAATTTGAATAGCAGATAATACTACTTATACACAACTTAATGTATCCTGCTACAAGCAGCTTTGACATTTTGCACTATGAACTTTGAATTTTGGCACGAATTCGGCCCCATTTAAAAATACTGCCATTTCAATTTGGAGTCTCTCTGATGCATGGTATTAGAACGTTGGATGCTTGGCTATAAGGCAAGTGAAATTCTCCTCCTTCTTACACTAGATTTGCTGTGCCTTTTATTTTAGCGATATGTGACTCTGGTTTAAATGCACATTAATTTGTAGGCATAATCCTTATTGGTTGATATCTTTGAAATCCGGCGCTTTTTATATACACGTCTTTTCTCCTTTCACTGTCAGTATTCGCCCTCAGTAATGTGTGTTGGTTTGCACTTCACTGTCAGATATTTTGTTAGTGTTCCTCCTTGACACACTTTTGTACACAATTTTCTACATGTCGTTATGCATATCTCTTTCCTCACAAGCTACCATTATCTACACTTTTTAGAGGCTCTTTTTGATGTCTTGTTATATGATGCTCTTGGTTGTGTACAGTAGCTTATTGTTTAATTGTCCTCTTCATCCCACACTGGTGTTTATATATACACACCTTTAACTTTTCCACACACTCATGGATACTTGTTCTCAAGTGTCGTTGGTCTATATACCGTACCTGAATGTACACCACTTTGACCTGGTGAAAAGCGGTATATAAGCATTGATAGATAGATAAATAAATATCCAATGCACTTTCCAGTCACAGTTTTTTAGGAGATTTAAGGTTTAGTAGTTTTTACTCAGCCTTGCTACTTCCAGTTGGGGCTTTTTATTGTTTCCTATTATTGTTTTTTATTCTTGTTTTTATTTAGTAGACATCATATTATGCTTTTATACTTTTACATTTTTTGTATTTATTATTTAAGTTCATTGCATGTTGTTTGTGTTTTTATTTTGAGGCTCGTACTCTACAAAGAAAGCCACATGGCTGAAACACATTGGGGTTTGTGTTCTAATAAAGTGTTTGAACCGCCACTTGTTCTCTGCACCTGCTGTTGTTTGTTGTGGACTTTTCCTCCAGGAACTCGTCAAAACCTTTTTTAAACCCAGCTACACTAACAGCTTTTACCACATTCTCCAATAACAAATTCCAGAGTTTGATTACACGTTGAATGAAAACCTATTTTCTCTTAGGGGTATGTTTACTAAACCTTCTTAACGTGCGCGTGGCGGTAGTGTGCAGGATGCCATAAAAGGAGTGGGCGGTCCAGTTAAAAAGTAACAAGCGCATTAATGCGCGCTAGTATACACGGCGCACCATACTGCATGGAAAGGGAGTAGCGTGCGTCACTGCGCATAAATCCTAAGTAGGCGCATTGAGCTACAAACATAGCAATACAGGTGTAGTACAATGGTTAGTATACTGACAGATGCTCTAGGGGTCCTGAGTTCAACTCCCAAGTGGGCTAGCTGAATAATAATACTTTTACCCAGTGCAGTCAGAGGCATATGCCAGTTGTAGTTATATCTGTGCTGCCAGCAAACACACTGTCAAAGTGCCGTAACATAAGGTGCCGCATAAGGCACACCAGAGGGCATATCATAAAGTGCACTGTCTGCCAAGGCACCCTATAATGTTGCCTATGGGGAGCCTTATAAGGTGCTGTATAGGGTGTTGTATAGGGTGCCCCATGAGGCACCGCAAGGTCACAGCACTGTTTCTGATGGCAGCACTGCGCATGTTAATGCATGGATATCTAAGTAGGCGCGCTGTGACGCAGTGCCAGGCACAGAAGCTATGGAGACCGATAGCGACCCCCTGGTAGAGTCTGGTACTGCAGGCAAAGAAGGAGTTTTACACTCTCAGCACAGCTGGCAAACAGCCAATCAAGTCACTTCAGAGCTGGAGAGAAGTGAACCCATGGATTGGGCACGCCCTAGGAGGAGGCGGGTTCCCCAGAGTAAGGGTCCCTTCTTAAACACAGAGACAGGAACAGGAAGGGGAGACGAAACGAGGACAAGGACAAAGACAGGAACAGAGTTGGGAATAGAGACGGAGAGTGGAAGAAGAAGAAGAAGCATTAGAAGGAATACAGAACCAGGACCTTTTGAGAGCACATGGAGAAAGAATGAAAGAGTGAATGCTGCAGGTGGTTGGAAAAAGGAAGTCCCTTTTTACCCACGAGAGAGAAAGCAGAAGGTACTGAAGAGACAGGAAGTTCCTTTGGCTGTAGAACCCTGTGACCTCTCTGCACAAACTCTGCCCAGCTGTATCAGGAAGACAGCTAATTCCTCAGCAGGAGAAAACCTCACGTTCCTGAGGAACAATTTCCTTCCGTGGAGAGAAAGACATGCTGACCAGATAATTCCTGAGCACTCTCAAGACAAGGTACCTGCTATTCTTAAACCTTATGCTGATTTTTATAAAGACAAAAGAGAGAATCCTGTATCCAGAGAACAGGACAGTTTCAGGGAATATAGAAGCAGTTTTTACCCTGAAAGCTCTCCCTGTTTATAACCTCCAAATAGCAGGCTTAGGGGTTGAGAGAGAGATTCCACTGGCGGTTGTCCCACGACTTCCACACGCGGTGATCCTGGGTAGAAATTGGCCCCAGTTTTACCGGGAAATTAAGAAAGAGCTACAAGGAAAAGGAGCTATGGTCTCCACCAGAGCTCAGACCTCTGCTTTAGACCCGCAGGAGGGTACGTCAGAAAGCACGGGAGATGCCCTTCCGTCCGACGAGGCTTTGATTACCCCTCCTGGTTCCCGGGTAAAGAAAGGAAAGGCTGAGAAGTAGTTTTAAAAACAGGCCCGTAATAGGAATAGGTCTGAGGTGCTAGCAGGGCAGGGATTACCTTGGGTACCAGAAGACCTAATGCAAAAGTTTCCCTCCTTTCCAAATGAACAGCAGGCGGACCCTGTCTCTCATCCAAGCTTTCAAGTGGGCTCAGGAGTGCAGGGATACACTACCCAAGTTTCTCCTAGTATCAGGAATCCTTTACAGGAAAGCAAGAATCCCTTTTCAGGAGACACTCGGAGGCAGCTGGTAGTACCCACGACATTTAAAAATATTGTACTTCGCTTGGCTCATGATCATCCAGCAGGGGGACACAAGGGCAGTCAAGGAACCCTGGACCAAATACTGGCCCGCTTTTATTGGCCAGGAGTCTTTAAAGAGACTACCCGATTTTGTGAAGCTTGCCCTACCTGTCAGCGGGTTTCGGCAAGCCATCCTAGGGACGTTCCCGATGGTACCATCCCCCGTGATCAGGGAGCCCCTTCAGAGGATAGGGATGGATATTGTGGGCCCCTTAGTTAAAACCCCACGAGGGTTCCGCTACATCCTAGTAGTAGATTATGCCACGCGGTTCCGTGGGCCATGCCACTTCGCTCTACTTCAGCTAAGGTAATAGCTACCGAATTAATTAAGCTGTTTTGCGAAGTAGGGTTCCCGAAAGAAGTTCTCACTGATAGGGGGAGTAACTTTTTGTCAAGATACCTAGGCCAGTTATGGGATGCTTTTGGTATCAATCATATCAAAACAGCCGCATACCACCCCCAGACAAACGGTTTGGTAGAACGCCAGAACCAAACGATTAAGCAGATGCTGAGAAGGAGTCTGGAAGGTGAATCTGAACACTGGGATTTAATGCTCCCTTTTGTTCTTTATGCTTGTAGGGAGCGAAAACAAGCTTCCTTGGGAACAGCCCCCTACGAGTTATTATATGGGAGGTCTCCCCGAGGAATTCTAGACATCTTAAGAGAACAGTGGATAGCACCTGACCCCAGGGAGGTGGAGGTCCCCGAATTCTTAACAGATTTGAGAAGACGGCTGAACCGAACCTCAAAGGTGGCGGTGGAGAATTTAAGGAAAAGCCAAGATAAACAGAAGTCCTATTATGATAGGAATACGAAGGAGAGACAGCTCCTAATTGGGGATAAAGTTATTGTGATGGTGGCAGGAACTGCACCTAAGTTCGAAAGCCAATGGAAAGGCCCATGCCGCGTTATACGTCCCGTGGGACCTGTTTCCTATTTAGTGGAGAACAGGCGCGGGAAGAGGCAAGTTTACCACATCAATTTATTAAAACCATGGCATGATAGGGTAGCCCTAGCCCAACTGGCCATGCTAGCGCCCCGAAAACACGAGTATTCAAGGCCGGATAGCGCACCAGAAATTAAAAGTTGTATCCCGTGCTGTCCAGGTTCCCATGGAGCAGCCCGTGATATCTTAAGGGGGGGGATCTGTGACGCAGTGCCAGGCACAGAAGCTATGGAGACCGATAGCGACCCCCTGGTAGAGTCTGGTACTGCAGGCAAAGAAGGAGTTTTACACTCTCAGCACAGCTGGCAAACAGCCAATCAAGTCACTTCAGAGCTGGAGAGAAGTGAACCCATGGATTGGGCACGCCCTAGGAGGAGGCGGGTTCCCCAGAGTAAGGGTCCCTTCTTAAACACAGAGACAGGAACAGGAAGGGGAGACGAAACGAGGACAAGGACAAAGACAGGAACAGAGTTGGGAATAGAGACGGAGAGTGGAAGAAGAAGAAGAAGCATTAGAAGGAATACAGAACCAGGACCTTTTGAGAGCACATGGAGAAAGAATGAAAGAGTGAATGCTGCAGGTGGTTGGAAAAAGGAAGTCCCTTTTTACCCACGAGAGAGAAAGCAGAAGGTACTGAAGAGACAGGAAGTTCCTTTGGCTGTAGAACCCTGTGACCTCTCTGCACAAACTCTGCCCAGCTGTATCAGGAAGACAGCTAATTCCTCAGCAGGAGAAAACCTCACGTTCCTGAGGAACAATTTCCTTCCGTGGAGAGAAAGACATGCTGACCAGATAATTCCTGAGCACTCTCAAGACAAGGTACCTGCTATTCTTAAACCTTATGCTGATTTTTATAAAGACAAAAGAGAGAATCCTGTATCCAGAGAACAGGACAGTTTCAGGGAATATAGAAGCAGTTTTTACCCTGAAAGCTCTCCCTGTAAACATACTTTTACCCAGCCTGTAATTCCCGTGCTTAAGAGAGAGGCTGAGGGAACAAGTTTAGCAAAAGAGTTTACAGACAGATTGAATTATCCTAATTTAGGAGGACCTGCTTTAGAAGCATTGTTAAGAACCAAAACTGCTACCAGCAGATGTGAGATTCCACCACTTAATAGCAGAGCACAGTGGGGGCAGGGAATCTTCACCTCAGAGCCAGAGTGTTTAGCAAGGGAAAGCCCGGTTACCTCATCGCAGCCTATTAATCAGCTGTTCAAACCACAGCCGGCTTCACCCTTAGCTCCTGCTAGCAGCCAAACAGAATTTCTCCTAAATGAGCTGACAAAGCTATTAAATAAGAGAGACATTGCATTACCTGAGAATATCCAAGCAGGGAACAATCCTGAGGGAAGGATTTTTACCCATGTTCCTTTACCCATGCAAGACATCAATCAGCCGATGGACTGTTCGGTAGGGCTGATTGACAAGGCTAAGGAATCAAAGGCTTGAGTGTTTATTCCTGAATTTAAACGTGTTTAGTACTGAGCCAGAATGGCTAAGATTTTACCCACCGGGACTGTGATTGGGTAATCATAAGAAAAGGCTTTTGTGCTTGATCTGTATCCAGGACTGTGAAGTTAACTGTCCACGAGCATTATTATAAGTTATATCCACTCACCTGTACCTGTCCAAGAAAGACACATGAAGGAATGTGTTTTCTTCTGAAGAAGTTTTGTGTTAGAGCACTTCATTGAAAACCCTCTGTTTGCACAATCCTAAGTTGATAAGTTTTTCTGTTCCTGTGTGCCTCACGTAGCGGGGAAAATAAACATCCTTTTGGAAAAATAAATATTCTTGTCACCCCATTTATTCATTTGGGCCCCCACAACTACACAAGCCCTTTCCCTCCCTGACCACCAGGTTGGGGAGTGAGTGAAGGTGTTGACAGCGCTGAGCTGCAAACATAGCAATAGAGGTGTAGTACAATGATTAGTACACTGACAGATGCTGCAGGGGTCCTGAGTTCAATCCCCAAGTGGGCCAGATGAATAATAATACCTCTACCCAGTGCTTTCAGAGGCATGTGCCAGTCCTATTGAAAACTGTGCTGCCAGCAAACACACCCTCAAAGTGCTGTAACATAAGGTGCCACATAAGGCACTCCAGAGGGAAGATCATAAAGTGCACTGTCAGCCAAGGCACCCTATAATGTTGCCCATAAGGTGCTGAATAGGGTGCCCTATGAGTTACAGCACTGTTTTTGATGGCAGCAATGTGCATGTGAACGAATGGAAATCGTAAGTAGGTGCGCTGACCTACAAACATAGCAATAGAGGTGTAGTACAATGGTTAATACACTGACAGATGGTACAGGGGTCCTGAGTTCAAGTCCCCAGTGCACCTAATGAATAAAGTTGGCAGAGGGAATCCCCTTTTTCTGCTATCAACTGTACAACAATCTGTGCTGCCATCTAAAGATAACTGCACCCTAGTGCCATAAAGTAATGCACCTTTTAGGGTGCACCAGAAGGCACATCTGCAACAACCACGCCAGCGAAAGTGGGGTATGATGTGCCCCAGAGGCCATGTTGAAAGGTTGCCAACCTCCAAGGCACCGTAGTAGGCACCCCAGAAGCTGCCTGAACCGAAGGTGTGCCGCAAGATGCCCCAAGGATGTACAAGTGAACCCACAAACTGTGGTCAAGAGCAGAAAGGTCACCCAATTAAAAGGGCAAGAGAGGTATGTGCCAAACACCCACGTACCCAAACACTGCACAGAGCAGTAAGGAAAGACAATGCATAAGTAATGGAAGGATGTAGATCAGAGCTGATGGACCAGACAAAGCAGCCCCCAGCCCATGTGGCAGTTAGAAAAATGGACAGACATATTGGGGGGCAGCTGTAGCTATGCACAGAGCGGTGGTAATGCACTATGCAATAATGACAGTGTGTGGCAGAGGATGGGAAGATGTGTGCAGCAGAGGAGGTAGAAGTGGCAGGATAGGTGCAATGTCAGGATGAAAGTGGAGTAGCAGTGACATGCAGAGCACACACATGAGAGGCAAACAGGGAGAGCTGCAATGCAGGACTGTGTAGGAGTGCAGGACGTGGGGTAGCAGCATGCACATCAGGGTAGGATGACACACAGCTGGCAGACACACGTAGATGGACAGAAGGATGGTTCACAACAGTGATGAGGGTACAGCGTGCTCACAGCACAGCTCTGCACAGAGATGACTGTCACAGGAATGAAAAGTAGTCCTGCAGGACAGGCATATAAATGAAAGAGAACAGAGAGGAAGCTAGCCTATGACCAGTAGCACAAATGGCAATGCACAAACCGGTAGGCCACGCCACCAACGTGAGTGCATTAGCAAAGGCTGCATACAAAAATAGTGCAGGGCAGCACATGTGATGCCTGCTGGCTGCCAGGACAGACAAACCCCCAACAGTAACCATGTTGAAATGCACATGCAGATCTGCTGTGTACAGATCAGATCACAGTCTGTACTTGGTACCAGAGCCACATAGAACTACATGCACACACACAATGAAATGTTATGCAGTGGACACAGCATGCAAAAGAAGAACGTACCTAAACCCCAAGGGCAGCATAGGATGCCGTGTGGAGCTGCTGAAAAATCTGGAACAGGGCAGGTGAGAAGTGAACATGCAAACAGGTATACCACACAACAGCTGAACCACAGCAATACCAAACCCCCAAAGCAGACTGCCATGTAAACACCATAAAGAAAGAGACATATGTAACACCTAATATGTGATGGCTAGGCAGCACAGAGTGCACACCTTGGTGTACACTGAGTAGATGGAAGGGTGTGTGCAGAGGTGATGAACCTGCTGGTACCCAATGGTCATGTTAGCATGACAGAGAAGAAAAGGATAAACCCCATCTTGGGACCAAACCTGCAACCTATCGCGTTAGAACACATGCCTGCAACCACTACCCCAAACAACCACAATGAGCACACTGAGCACAATGCAAAAAAAAAAAACAAACCAAAGGGAGGGTGTGCATGGGAAGCTGTAATACCCAGTGATGTGGTAAATGGCTGGCAGATACACAACTGCCACCGTACAAGGATGTGAGCACAAGTGGACCATGTACATGACTAGCAAATCAGTAGATACACGTGTCAATGTGAGCAAAGAGTGGAGGAGTAGCCTAGTGTTCAGGAAACTGGCTTGGTTACCAAGCAACCAGGGTCCAACTCCCACAAGCACTCCATGTGGCTCTGGGCAACACATGTAACCCTCCAGTACCTTGGAAGAAAGGCCTGGCAATCTACTTCAAGTGACACTGCCAAGAAAGCCCTGGAGTCTCTGGCTCACAAGGAGTCAGGACTGACTCAAAGGCACACATTGTACTGTATGTTTGTCACCATGATCAAGCAGCAGCAGAGACAAATGTATATCAAACACATATATTTATTTGGGTTTATCCTCACAGATAGTGCTGATACCGATACCGCCATCATAATTTCAAGGTAAGTAGATCCCAGGTGAAACACGGAAACACATTTAGCAGGGCAGCAACCCACATTATACAGAAAGGTCACTGGCAGGAGACATAATGTGCAGCAGGTCCATGGTATGCACCATTTCACAGCCCCCCCCCACCCCACATGCTGCTGCATGCCTCATGTGTGTTACTCACATATGAGTGCATGTAGACAGTAGGTGGTGCATGATGAAGGACCAACACACCTCAATCATGATCTGTTCTCCAAAACATATCTATCTGGCAAACACAGGAGGCACACAAATGAAAACAGCATCTGTTGCTAACATGTTGTAATTTGAAGAAAACATATCGAAAGTAATGTCTCAGCTCTCACATAATGCCTGATATAGGAATCAACATTGCAACAATGTAACCCTAAGCAATCATCAACTGCACAATGAGGATATGCTAACAGGTAGCAGAGGCACATCAACACAGAGAGAATTCAAATGAAAAGTACCTGCAGAAACATGCAGAGATAACACCATGCAGGGGATCCCCCTGCACTGGTTGGTGTGTAGACAGTGTCTGTACACATATAGCACAGTACAGGGAATGCATAATTGAAGGGAGACACCGGATACTCACACAGCGACACTCCAAATAGAACGGGGCAATGTGAGTGTCGGTACCTCAGGGGATAAACAGGACTGTGCAGACATGCAATGCAAGGTTTGTAAAACAATGCAGAGCATCACGTCTGTACAGTAAGCAGACTCAAAAAAGAGTATAGAGAGATGGAAAGTAAGGGCCAACATGTCACAGTAAATCACACAGAAGCCATATTGCCACGTGCTGTGTCTCTCCAAGACACTCAGTCATATGCACATGCACCACGTATATCTCAACATGCTACAGTGATGCCACACATGCAGGGAAACACCCTTGTTGATTGAAAACATAAATCCAGGATGCTGGTGGTCATTAAAGCGGTGTTGTGGCAAAATCTGTATCATGTCCAGGTGGAGAGTAGGTGGACATATACAACAGGACCTCTCCATCGCTCCCCCTATGCCACATGCATGGCTGTATGCCTGTGTTGAAACAAACAGATGAGCATATCCTGTGTTCCATGTCACACACATGGCCAAAACACAACAACACAACTGTGGAGGAATGTAGATCATACAGTGACAATGTCAGTCCCTGCTGCACACGTGGGGACCAGTACACAGTGTGCAAAGTCCAAAGCGTATATGCAATCCAACATGTCAGGTGAAGACTATCCTTGCAACCCTGGGCATGCATAGTCAAGTGTCACATCCCAATATGCCACAGTACATGAAAGGTCATGTGTGTCCCCTGAGATGAGCATGACTCCCAGCCAGAGCATGGCAGTAACAGTGTGTTGTATACGTCTGTCATGGATAAAGTAGCAATCCCAAAGTAATACTGCCATCCTAGGCATGTGTCCCACTTGCAGAGGTCAAATATCCTATGGCACCATTTCCCCAGGGATAGCTCCATGGTGGTGTGTCCCCCAACTGGTGGACGATGGCGATGCTCTATGCGCTCCAGTGGATATGTCCAGTTTGTTCTCTACCCTGTCAGAAGAGTAGAAATAATGTATTGGTATGCAGTGTCCAACAGCAGCACAAAATGCAGACAGGCAACCATGAATATGCACATAATAAAACGACACACAGGCAAACATAACATGAGCACAAAACAGAACACAGTGCAGGTTGGTCAGATGTGGAATTGGAACTGCAGACATGGCTGTCACATGGATATGTTTATCTCCATGGCCATGTCCATGTTACACAAGTGTATCACAGCGCCACCCCATGTGCATCAGCGATTGTGAACAGAGAGGCAACATGAAATATCTCTGAAACAAACCGTAAATCACTACCATGTAAAGCAAGATGTCAGTCCCCCCCCAAAAAAAGGTTAAACCTACCGTCTGCGTGCAGCAGGTGTATGTCATTGATCCTCTGGGCCACTCAGTGAAGGGAGACGACATCACCCCAATTGGAGAAATCACCATGTAACCATGTCCAGCCACTGTTGATGCATGTCCACATCATGGCGATATCTGAGTTCTGAAAAATACGGTCCAACAGTCGTATGTCACAACACAAGACACAGGTCTGCGCACAATACACAACACATGTCCACAATATTCACATGGTAAACAGCAGTAAGGAAGAGATAGCACAGTCAGCACTGCCCCCAAGGTGTACAGACCCCACACACCACATGATAATGTAACATGCCTGCACACTGTACCAACACACAGCCAACCCTAAGAAACACACCCACACAGTATTCTAAGGTGATCGTGCCAGCAGTAGCATATGGCTGGGATGTTCCCAATTGGAGATGTGTGGACTGAAAGGCCCTGTGAAATCAAATGAAACACTGGTGTTGTCTGATGGTACACTGTTGGGGAAGTGTGCACGTGTAGCCCACCACCACAACACCTAGGACACCCACACACATGAAGCTCTGTTGGCTGTGTCACAGACACAGTGTTGCAGAGGACAAACTGGACAGGAACACATGGGGATATGTGTGCCAACACCAAGATATGGCTTATGGTGGTGCAGGGAAAAGAGGTAAACAACAACATATGTACAATCTGACACATCACCAAGGACATGTGTCTACCCTGCCTGTCAGCACAGACAATATAGCCGTACATCCACCTACCACAGACCACTGCATGTTGGATGACTGACAGTCACCTGCCAATGCACGTCCGCACCAGGAGCTGCAACAGGTATGTCCTGCGGAGTAGGAAACACAAGGGAAACATACATATGTCATTTGCTTGTTATGCAACACACACTGCACCTTCCTGTCCTCAGCTCGCAGACCCCCCAAGATCCTTCACAGACCTACTGTTCACCAGCACACTGTACAGATCTATGTCATGTGAGAGATATCTCTGAAGTCTGAATGCCAAACTACAAGGGTCTGCACTCCGTCTGCCCCCCCCATCTCTCTGTTCATGTACAGAAGGGTGAACAGAAGTGTTGCGTCCCTACTGTGTCCCTGCATCAATCCACGGCTGCAGTAACATCCTGTGTCCCCCATATGTCCCCCAATGCCTCTCACTGTGCGTTCTGGTGTCCCAATGATGTCTGATACCCTGCTGTCAAGTACTGTAACAAAAGGAACTATGCAGGGGCACCTCCCCATCGGCTGACCCTATACAGTTCAGTGGTGTGTATAGCTCCTACCATCATTTACATCAACAGCTGTGTGATGTTGAGCTGCAAATCTACATCTCAATGGCTGAGTTATGCCTGCCAAACCACACCCCAATGTGTGCATGTGACCACACCATGATGGCTGCATGTCATACTGCTGTGTGACATGGATACTGGAAAGGCATGGATAGGCCATATGTGCACCTAACCCCCCCCCCCCCTCAGAGCCATGTTGTGTGTGTGGACATAAGTCGTTCACTCCAGGGTCAGCAATGTAGTTGCTGCAGTGGACTGCACCTACCCCCTCTGCCCATCTTCCCAGCTTGTATGTGAGTGCTGTGGTACATGTGCAGATGTCATCAGATACATGTGCCCTGATCCTCCTGACAACAACACTGAAACCTGACTCCACACCCACAGTTAGCCCACAGCTTGCCTACTGTAACCCACACCATGCTGATCTGGCATAAATAATCTCTGTCAGCGTACAAATATGCACCACTGCATTGCACAGCTATTCTATATCCCACACAACTAGCACAATACACCCCCCCCCCCCCGGCTGCACACTGTACAGGTTCTCTATTCTTTCCGGAATGTTTGAGAGGGCTATGTGATGATCTCTACATTCAGGCACACTATGGTGTTGCAATAATGTCCCTCACGGATACCACATACCATGGATCCAGTTACCACAGATCACATCGATATTGGTATGTATCACATTTAGTGGCATACTAAAACAACTAATGCACAGACCCTGCACATCTGAGCATACCAACCACACAATCAGCTCAAAACACCAACTGTAAGACACAGACATCTAGACAACTGGCCCCATCCATGGTCTGCTCCCGCTTTGTTAACGCCATACCACATGCCTCTCATCCTGCCGCCCCAAAGTATCAAAGCCAACTACGTGTGCCTGCACATAAGCCCCTATCACATGCAGCCACAAGCCAGGTATGGCAGCCCTACACCGCACCAAAGCCTAAAACACCACACACACACAAGCCACCTCCACCTGCTGTTGTGCCCTGCCCACATCTGATGTGGATCGGGCATGAGTAGATGTGAAGCTGGTATGGCTAGCCAGTCTCAGTTACATGTCAGTGCAGTATTGCATCGTACAGATATCGTAATACAAATGGTAACTAGTATTAGCAGTACAAACATATCTAAACAAATGTAGACGGTAACATATGCAGTACTTACATGAGAAGAGCTCTGCAATCAGCTGCCGCCTGACTGCTGTGCCCTCATGTGTGTCACCATGGGCAGGTGCAGGGGGGCACATAGGGTCCTCCTCCAGACCCTCATTAATATTGATAGGGATGTGGTGCCTGAGAGCAATGTTGTGCAGGATGCAACAGGCTATAATGATCTCTGCCACAGTCTGTGGTCTGTATTGTAAGGCCCCGCCTGTCCTATCCAGACACCTGAAGTGACTCTTTAAGACGCCAAAGGTGCACTCTACGACGGAGCGGCTGGTGGCATGGGCCTCATTGTACCTCCTCTCTGCACGTGTCCATAGTCGACGCACGGGGGTCAGCAACCAGGGGCGACACCCATATCCTGCATCACCTGCAACAAAGAGATGTATGACGTTAAAGCAGGAGCCCATGTCCCCCAAAATGGACACAGGTATGTATGTGCAAAACAAATGCAGAACACATTGTGACATAAACATATGACAGCACATGTTGGGACAGCAGGACTATGCATCAGGGTGTGAAGGGCAGACACACACGACAAGGGCTTGGTGCATGGACTGGAAACATAATCTGTAACCACAACACATATGCAAGCAGCCATTTAACTATCACGACAAAGCTCCATAGCAAGGTGGGGTTTGAGGCCCCCTCCCCTGATATCACACACAGATAGATGAAATACTGACACAAAGAGGGATACACCACTGAGACAGACATCTGCACATACGGTTAGTAACATGAACAGCATGTGCACGTCATAAATGATAAATACACATCCAGCAATAGACAGCCCCCATATTGTCCATCCTCGAATTGAGTGTAAAGTGCTGAGTGCTGCAGGATATAGGAGTCATGGGCGGACCCTGCAAACCTGGGTACCACATTCAGAATATGCTGATGTGCATCACAAACAACATGAACATTCAGGGAATGATAGTGTTTGCGGTTGCGGAACACTACCTCCCTGTCTCTTGGCGGGACCAGGGCAACATGTGTGCAATCAATAGCGCCCATCACGTGTGATATCCCGGCTAATGCCTCAAAGGCCTGGTTCAGGGTCCCCCACTGTTGCCTAGTGTGGGGAAGGGCTATGTAATTCCCCACCCGGCTGATCATGGCACGCAGTACTTGGTGGAGACAGCGTGAGAAGGTGGGGCGGCTCATGCCTCCAACTGCTGCCACAGATGACTGGAAACAGCCAGAGGCAAAGAAATGTAGGGCACCAAGGAGCTTGACCAAACCCGGTATGGCATGTGACCGAGCAGTCAGGGGCTCGAGGTCAGGTCTTAGATCCTCGTAGAGCTCCCTAATAGCCCCCATGCTCAGGCGGTAGAGGGAGATGACCTGGTCCTCACGCATGCCCTGGAGCTGGGCCCTGGGCCTGTAGAGGCGAGGCCGGCAGAGCCGCACCTTGGCACATCTCCTGCCCCGTGCGGGTACAGCCCCTGCCCGGCCTGCCCCCACAGCTGCAGGTCTGAGTTGCAGTGGGTCCACACCCATGCCCAGTGCCGCAGCCCCATTGACACCATCTCCCCCATCAGGCAACCGCAGCCCCTCCTCAGCGTCCTCAACCGCAACAATCAGGAATGCTGCCATACACACAACAGCTACAGATGCACAATGACACACAAACACTGACACCCACCTCACTGACGAAGACACAGAGCCAGACACACAAGCCAAAGAACACTCACACACACAGTGACTATACACAAAGAAAACGTCCTCTAGCACTCCTCAAACCTCACAACCACGTCACAGACTCTCTCCTACAAAAACCCCTCAATGTGTCCCAAGTAATCATGTATATTTAAATGCCAAACCTACGTTGCACGTGGGCGGTGGCTATGCGCATTGCGCATGCGCGTGGTACCACACATGCGTTGTGCGTATGTCACACCCATATGCGCTACGCTGTACACAGCGTCTTAGTGGTGCATGCGCAACGCGTGTTGCGCATGCGCCACCCAGACGCTGTGTACGGCATAGCACATACACGTGTGACATACGCACAACACATGTGTGGTACCGCATGCCTGCGCAACATGCGTTACGCCATACAAAATGATAAATACATCTGTAGATGAGAGGGAAGGTGTGCATTTATAGTGGAGCCCAGATAGTGCCAGGGGCCAGTGAGAAGTGTAGTATACTGTGAGTGGGAGTGGTGGTATAGAGTGAGAGGGGTAGGGGGAGGGGCATGTGGCAAAGCGGAGGAGGGTGAGGGGAGGGGAGGCAGGAGAGACAGGTGAGGAGCAGGCAGCAGGGAGGGCAGGTGGGTACAAGCAGCAGGTGTGAGGTGGAGACCAGTGGTCGGTGGTGGGAGAATATGGAGAGTCAGCACAGGGCAGGTGTGGCGGAGGAGGAGGGTGTGCTTGTCCAGCAGGACACAGAGATCCCTGAAAGGCCGGCAGAGGAGGCCGCTGGGCCATCATGTGGCTCACAGCGCAAACACGGACCACCCGTCGCTAAACACAAGCGGCAACCAGTGCCGTCTTTACATAGGAGGAGGGCTGTTCGGTTCAACCCTCAAGAGAACCATCTTCTCCTGGCAAGTGTCCTGGAAAGCTACGATGTCCTGTATGGACATCAAAGCAGTACCACCACCGTGGCAACATGGACATGTGTCTGGGAGGAGGTTCAGGAGGCTGTATCGCAGGCAGGGGGACCACACCGAGACCTTGAGAGCCTTCGTAAGAGGATGAGTGACATAAAACGTGGTATGCGTGCCCACATGGCCGCTGAGCAGCAACATGCTGCGGGCACAGGTGGGGGTGCCCTTTACCCCCACACTCACACCACTAGAGCAGGAGCTGGCTGCTCAGCTCGGTCCGGTATACCTGCATGGCCTGCCGGAAGCAGTGGACACCGCCCATCCCAGGGCAGGTAGGTACACACATCACATCCTGCTGTCACAAAGGCATGATGTGACAGCACTCTGCCTATGTGGCCCCCATCCTATTCCCCCCCCCCCATCCTGGTGGCATACGTCATCCCCGTCCCTCATCCCCAGGCCCACAGGTGTCCCCTTCACCAGCACAGCTCCTGACATCTGCATGGGCCTGTCCCCCACCCGTAGATGGTGTCAACACCACCCCCTACCAACCCCTGGCTTCCCAGTATGCACAACTCCTGCACATCCCACACCTCTCACACCTGATCCTGCACTGACTGACACAATGTGGAGCACCCCTGCTCACGAATTGGCACCTGGTGACTGCAGCATCACAGTGCTGCGTGTGCTTGGCAGTGCCTCTGCAAAGCCAGGTACCAGTAGTGGCAGTAGTATGTGGCACACGCACAGGGCATGGCCAAGCACACATCACATGTGGGGTGCATGTACCACACAGGTGTACATAGTTGCATGGGCCAATCACAGCTCTCTTGGGTATGTCGACCCACAACACAGGTGACTACAGCATCATGGAGCCACCCGAGGAGTGTGAAGTGGCTGAGCCCCAGGATGGTGAGGAGCCAGAGGCAACGATGTCAGCAGATGACAGCAGCAATGGCAACGGCACACCTGGGGCAGACATGCACCCGGAGGGGTTGGACATGCCCCTGGGCACGGCAGACACTGTGGAGGCCAGCTGCACCACCGAACATGGCCATGCGGGCACCAACAGGGGGGAGACCCAACACCCCGGTCAGGCCCAAGGTTCGGCAGGCCAACCCACCCCACGCATGGCAACTGCATTGGAGGGGCTACATCTCCACACTGCATCTGTGAGCCGTAATGCTGATGTTGTCCCCAGATGCACAAGGGAACTGCATGTTGGCAACATAGCAGGGCAAGAGCCATGGTGGGGGAGGGGTATGACAGGTGCCCTGTGCATTCCAAACCTGTGTAGCATGGCATCACAGGGGTCAGCATGTGCGCTGTTCCCCAGACTCATACCCCAAGCAAGCGCACTACAGAGCAATGTAGTTAATCACCTGCAGCAGGTGACCTCTGGGAACAACAGGGATACATCTCCACATGTGGGTATTGTCAGTAGCAATGGAGCCTGCGTGGGAATGCTCACCAGCGTCCAATGTGAAAGCCTTTGGGAGCATCCCACAGCACCAGCATGCTGGCGTCCAGCCTTTCCCAAATGCCTCACCCCTGTTGAGCATCAAAAGCTGAGACAAAATGAGAGAGAGATAGGGCAAGGGAGAGAGAGGGAGAGAGTGATACAACTCCGGGGGGAGGTGGGTGGGCAATACAGACCTATACCTGCTGTTCCCAGAGATCACCTGTTACAAGTGCGTGACTATGCTATCTCCAGGAACAACCAGGAAGTTGTCCTGATATGTTGGGACCCCCTAGCTGAAGGTACCAGGATAGGACCCCCAGAGGTGGTGAGCCCCTGGGAAGGGGTAACAGGTCCCGGCATAGATCTCCGGCACTGTATGAGGGATGGCGGGTAGGAGCTGAGTATGTATGGGAAAGGTGGCGGGGAACAGCCTGGCCAAAGGAGGTATCTCTGTGGGAGACTTTATCCAAGCAGTGGTGGGCCGTGAAGGTGTGAACCAAGGATCAGGTAGCTGCCTGACAGATATAATCAAGGGGTACAGAGTGAGGATGAGCCATAGATGCCGCCATGGCACACACAATGTGAGCTGTGCTATGGCCCCCCAGAGAACGGTGTCTGCTCAGGTATATATGAGAGATACACTGACCAATCAAGTTGGATAGTGTTCCCTTGAAGACAGCACGACCCAGGTGAGAGGGATCAAAGGCTACAGAGAGATGCGAGGACCGTCTATGCTGCTGAGTCCCTTGCAGGTAGGAGCCAAGAGGCCCTCCACAGTGCAAAGTATGGAGAGTCTGTTCTGCATGTGATGCATGGGGCTGCAGAAAGAAAACAGACACCTAAATCCCCAGGTTTAAATGGACGGACGTGACCACCCTGGGCATGAGGAGTGGATGTGTCCCAAGGACTGCCCTAGCAAGGTGGAAACGTGTATCAGGTGGGTCTGCCCCTAGAGCTTGCACTGCACTGATACGCCCTGCTGATGCGATTGCAAGGAGGAACAGGACCTTCTAGGAAAGGAGCCCCATGGACGTGGTGGCTAAAGGTTCACAAGGCTGCCTCATAGGCTCCCCCAGAAGCAGGTTCAGATCCCATGCAACCGTTGGAGGCTTCATGGGAGCTGTTGGCAGAAGATGCCCTCTCAGGATTCCTGATATGAGATGGCACAGATTGCCCATTGATGGCTGTGCACGAAGGTGCGATAGCACTGACATTGACTCGACATGAATGAGTTCTGCCACTGGCATTAGAAAGGTGACAGAGACATTCCGATAATGAAACCACTGGAACCACAAGAGGGTTGAGACCCCTCTGTGCACACCAGATGCTCAACCTTACCCACATTAAAGCATAGGAGCAATTCGTGGTTGGTCTGCCGGAGGCATGAAGGACGTTCCGTATGTCCTGATGGAGGTGACGGCCTAGGGGGTAAAGGCTGTCAGAAGCAAGGCTCTGGGATGCAGAGACTGCGTATTGGGATGCAATAGCACCCCATCCTCCTGTGACAGTAGTTCTCCGATGTGTGGCAATGTGCTACCCCATGTGGCCTGTACCTCATGTTGTTCTCCTGCCCTCATGTGGATCACCCATGCCCCTCGGTGGTGGGGTGTCCGTACTGCCGGATATCACTGCACAGAGGTCACCATATGTCCTGTGTGGGATGGACTGTGCCAGGTCTCAGCACCAGGACCTCATCGTGGGTTGATAGCCATCCACACCTGTTGCACATGACAGATGTCATGGTGCTGCATGTCTGGTGTTGGGATCTGTCACCGTCTCCCATCCCTGATACCCCCCAACTTTGGTCAGACATGTGTGAACATTCTCCCTGCCCACAACATGGCCTACGTGGCTGCCCTCCCACATTGACTTGCATGCGGCACGGACAAATAGGGGTGGATTACATAGGTCGGCTGCTCATACATGCATGCACATAAAATCACACACTGCCGATCCCTGTGACATGCATTGTCCTGGGCCGCCTTGAAAGGCCATCTCCCTGAGCAGCTCCTGGGTTCAGCAGCACATCTTAACCTCCGTGCACAGACATAGCTATTTGCAGGTTCTGCTATTGGCACACCAGCATGCTGCACCATATATGGTTCCCGCACATTGCACACAGCATGCATGTGCCTAGGTATTATGGGATATGCTCCACATTGCCACATCTCAGTCTCAGCCGTGGACTCACATGCCTACGCACATGGCCAGCCCCCACACCTGTGTGTGGAGAGGGTCCATGTATGACACCCATGTCTACCATGCATACACATACCTATCTACACACATGTCCCATGTTTATGTCCATTGTCCATCAGTAACAGAAACACATGACCATTCGTATGTTTTCCCAAAACTGTATTTACAAAAATGGTGCAAATTAACACAAACATCATAACGGTTTATATGTGAATATCTGTTGTCCCATACATAGTCATTCCCACCCAGTGTGGTGTGTCCATCACAGTGCAGTCCATGTCACCAGGACCCTGCTATCCTGTTGGGTCATGGGGACGGGACAGCACAGGGCATGTGTGTGGGTGCCCCAGGGGCCGTCACACACTCCTGGGATGCCCATCAGTGGATGGTGTTTGAGAGGCAGCATCCGTGCCTGCCACAGGCTGCCTCTCGGTGACCAACCACTGGATGGACCCTGCCAGCACACGCACGATGCGTTCCAGGGCCCCCAGTCATTGGGCCATGCCATCCATTGCCACGGACAGGTCATGTACACACCTATGACCACATACACACATGTTGCCAGGTGTGTATGTGGTGGTGTATACATGGGTCCTGTCTGTGGAAATGGGTGATGTGGGCACAACCAACTGGGCACCACTTCCACCCACATGTGTGTGCTGGCAGGGACCCACAGTGCCCTGTGCTGTCCTGTGCTCCACCCAGACCTCCCCTCCCTCATCAAAACCCACCTCCCAGTCCACCCCCACCTCCGCCCCTAGGCACTCCCACCCACCCTGAGCACACCCCTCACCCCCCTCCTCCCCCTCCCCCTCCGACATGACCCACACACATTCAGTTGCCCCCCCGCCCCACCCCCCACCTCCACTATTCCCCCGTTGCCCATGTCAGACACAGGGGCCTCTGCTGCCTCCTCCGCAGGCCCCCCTCCTCCTCACCCTCCTCTTCCTCCTCGGCCAGCTCCATTGGCCCCTCCTCCTCCTCCCCCCCTCCTCATCTACGTCCGCTGCCACTGCCGCTTCTGCTTCCGCATCCTCCTCCTCCTCCTCCTCCCCCTCGGGCCATCTCTGGTGGGTGGACCGTGGCCGGTTCTGTGGTGCCAGCGCGTGTGTCTGAGCTGTGTGGTCCTCCTCTGTGGGGAATTACAGTTATTAGCACACTCTTATGTGACACACATGACACATTTGAATAGTTTGGCCCCACAAGGCCTGGTGGGCCACTGTGACCTCATCTAATGAGCCACAGAGGTTGTGACACTCACCTCCCCACTGTGACATGGGCCGCCTTCATACCCGCTCCAAGTGGCCGGGATACCGGAGCCTCATCTCCCTGGCCTTCTTCAACCTAGTGGGGGGAGACAATGGGAGAGTACATTACTGCCATATCAACCTGGTGGGTGGTCCACAGATGTGACACATCTCCGTGCAGGGCATCGTGCTGCTCCTGCTCCTCTGCTCAGTGTGTCCTGTACCAGCAGTTGCTGCTGCCCCCACATGTGTGGCCATGTGTGCAGTCACACATATGTGTCCCGTGCATCACACCCTGGATGCACCATACTCTGTCCCTACATTCTCCCTCCACAACATGGCAGCAGCATGCCACCTGTGGCATGGCTAGGCTGGTGTTTCGAGGGGACCTCGCCAACCCCCTATGTGGTCTGGCAAACACATGAGTATTTGCCTGACCTGAACATATCAGCCGACTAGATATGTTGCCACAAACTGGGTACACAGCAATGACATATGGATGTGTTTCGCACCATATCTATCAGGTCTCATGGCCCCCAGGGGTGGGCTGCTGCACACCACATCCACAGCTGCACCTACCATACAATCAGGATAAAGACCTGACCTGTTCTATGAGCCATGGGCCTCAGGGGGATAGGGCACATGTGTGTCATGACACAGCATCACCTACCACAACATCTGGATGCCATACCCAGCTTTGCTGACAGGTCTCAGGCCCCCTGGGGACAGGGTGTCCTAGCACACATTTTCTGCGACACACACCATAGCAGCAGGATGACTAACTGGATGCATTCAACAGGTCTCCAGAATCCTGGGAATCGGGTAGATTATATGATATCAGGAGCAGCATACACCATTTCACCAAGGTGACTGGGGAGCCACTTTGATGGGTCCTCAGGACTCCTGGGGATAGGGCAGATGTGTTAAACTGGAAAGGCACACAGCCATATCACCAGGGTGACTGACAGCCCACTTTGATGGGTCCTCAGGACTCCTGGGGATAGGGCAGATGTGTTAAACTAGAGAGGCACACACAGCCATATCACCAGGGTGACTGACAGCCAACTTTGATGGGTCCTCAGGACTCCTGGGGATAGGGCAGATGTGTTAAACTGCAAAGGCACACACAGCCATATCACCAGGTGGACTGACAGCCCACTCTGATGGGCCCTCAGGACTCCTGGGGATGGGGCAGATGTGTTAAACTGGAAAGGCACACACAGCCATATCGCCATGGAGACTGACAGCCCACTTTGATGGGTCCTCAGGACTCCTGGGGATAGGGCAGATGTGTTAAACTGCATGGGCACAAACAACCATATCACCAGGGAGACTGACAGCCCACTTTGATGGGCCCTCAGGACTCCTGGGGATAGGGCATATGTTGTAAACTGCATAGGCTCAAACAGCCATATCACCAGGTGGACTGACAGCCCACTCTGATGGGCCCTCAGGACTCCTGGGGATAGGGCAGATTTTGTAAACTGTATAGGCACAAACAGCCATATCACCAAGGTGACTGACAGGCCACTTTGATGGGCCCCAGTACTCCTGGGGATAGGGCAGATGTGTTAAACTAGAGAGACACACACAGCCATATCACCAGGGTGACAGACAGCCCACTTTGATGGGTCCTCAGGACTCCTGGGAATAGGGCAGATGTTGTAAACTGCATAGGCTCAAACAGGCATATCACCAGGTGGACTGACAGCCCACTCTGATGGGCCCTCAGGACTCCTGGGGATACGGCAGATTTTGTAAACTGCATAGGCACAAACAGCCATATCACCAGGGTGACTGACAGCCCACTCTGATGGGCCCTCAGGACTCCTGGGGATAGGACAGATGTGTTAAACTAGAGAGGCACACACAGCCATATCACCAGGGTGACTGACAGGCTGACAGCCCACTTTGATGGGTCCTCAGGACTCCTGGGGATAGGGCAGATGTGTTAAACTGGAAAGGCACACACAGTCATATCTCCAGGGAGACTGACAGCCCACTTTGATGGGTCCTCAGGACTCCTGGGGATAGGGCAGATGTGTTAAACTGCATGGGCACAAACAGCCATATCACCAGGGAGACTGACAGCCCACTTTGATGGGCCCTCAGGACTCCTGGGGATAGGGCAGATGTTGTAAACTGCATAGGCTCAGCCATATCACCAGGTGGACTGACAGCCCACTCTGATGGGCCCTCAGGACTCCTGGGGATAGGGCAGATTTTGTAAACTGCATAGGCACAAACAGCCATATCACCAGGGTGACTGACAGGCCACTTTGATGGGCCCCAGGACTCCTGGGGATAGGGCAGATGTGTTAAACTAGAGAGGCACACACAGCCATATCACCAGGGTGACTGATAGCCCACTTTGATGGGTCCTCAGGACTCCTGGGGATAGGGCATATGTGTTAAACTAGAGAGGCACACACAGCCATATCACCAGGGTGACTGACAGCCCACTTTGATGGGTCCTCAGGACTCCTGGGGATAGGGCAGATGTGTTAAACTGGAAAGGCACACACAGCCATATCACCAGGGAGACTGACAGCCCACTTTGATGGGTCCTCAGGACTCCTGGGGATAGGGCAGATGTGTTAAACTGCATAGGCTCAAACAGCCATATCACCAGGTGGACTGACAGCCCACTCTGATGGGCCCTCAGGACTCCTGGGGATAGGGCAGATTTTGTAAACTGCATAGGCTCAAACAGCCATATCACCAGGTGGACTGACAGCCCACTCTGATGGGCCCTCAGGACTCCTGGGGATAGGGCAGATTTTGTAAACTGCATAGGCACAAACAGCCATATCACCAAGGTGACTGACAGGCCACTTTGATGGGCCCCAGTACTCCTGGGGATAGGGCATATGTGTTAAACTAGAGAGGCACACACAGCCATATCACCAGGGTGACTGACAGCCCACTTTGATGGGTCCTCACGACTCCTGGGGATAGGGCAGATGTGTTAAACTGCATGGGCACAAACAACCATATCACCAGGGAGACTGACAGCCCACTTTGATGGGCCCTCAGGACTCCTGGGGATAGGGCATATGTTGTAAACTGCATAGGCTCAAACAGCCATATCACCAGGTGGACTGACAGCCCACTCTGATGGGCCCTCAGGACTCCTGGGGATAGGGCAGATTTTGTAAACTGCATAGGCACAAACAGCCATATCACCAAGGTGACTGACAGGCCACTTTGATGGGCCCCAGTACTCCTGGGGATAGGGCAGATGTGTTAAACTAGAGAGACACACACAGCCATATCACCAGGGTGACAGACAGCCCACTTTGATGGGTCCTCAGGACTCCTGGGAATAGGGCAGATGTTGTAAACTGCATAGGCTCAAACAGGCATATCACCAGGTGGACTGACAGCCCACTCTGATGGGCCCTCAGGACTCCTGGGGATACGGCAGATTTTGTAAACTGCATAGGCACAAACAGCCATATCACCAGGGTGACTGACAGCCCACTCTGATGGGCCCTCAGGACTCCTGGGGATAGGACAGATGTGTTAAACTAGAGAGGCACACACAGCCATATCACCAGGGTGACTGACAGCCCACTTTGATGGGTCCTCAGGACTCCTGGGGATAGGGCAGATGTGTTAAACTGGAAAGGCACACACAGCCATATCTCCAGGGAGACTGACAGCCCACTTTGATAGGTCCTCAGGACTCCTGGGGATAGGGCAGATGTGTTAAACTGCATGGGCACAAACAGCCATATCACCAGGGAGACTGACAGCCCACTTTGATGGGCCCTCAGGACTCCTGGGGATAGGGCAGATGTTGTAAACTGCATAGGCTCAGCCATATCACCAGGTGGACTGACAGCCCACTCTGATGGGCCCTCAGGACTCCTGGGGATAGGGCAGATTTTGTAAACTGCATAGGCACAAACAGCCATATCACCAGGGTGACTGACAGGCCACTTTGATGGGCCCCAGGACTCCTGGGGATAGGGCAGATGTGTTAAACTAGAGAGGCACACACAGCCATATCACCAGGATGACTGACAGCCCACTTTGATGGGTCCTCAGGACTCCTGGGGATAGGGCATATGTGTTAAACTAGAAAGGCACACACAGCCATATCACCAGGGTGACCGACAGCCCACTTTGATGGGCCCTCAGGACTCCTGGGGATAGGGCAGATGTGTTAAACTGGAAAGGCACACACAGCCATATCACCAGGGAGACTGACAGTCCACTTTGATGGGCTCTCAGGGCTCCTTGGGATAGGGGGAATTGGAAAACAGCAACAGTGGCATAACCATACCTCCAGGGGGGCTGGGGACCCATTGTATTACACTCCCAGGGCAACTGGGGGTGGGCAGATGGTTTAGACTGCTGGGGCACAAACATCCATATCACCACTGGGACTGACAGACCATTTGTGGCAGGTCTCATGGCCCCTGGGGGTAGGGCAGATGTGCGACCCTGCAAATGCAGAACCCACCATACCAGAATGATGCTTATGGAACCTCCCTAGGCAGATATGTGGGCTACCTTTGTTACGGTGTGTTCTAGCACTTCAGTTACAGCAGCTGCCATGATACCAGGAGGGCATCTGGGACTGTGGGCACAGGTCCGTAGCCCCCTGGGTAACAGTCAAACCACTAAGATGTGATACATAGACAATATAGCACATGGGTGTCACGAATACACATAATTGGGATAGAATACTTTCACAAAGCTGCATGCACACCTACAATTGACATTGGATATATATATATGTCTACACTGACCTGTCCCCATACACTTACCTCACGTGGGTAGTCCGCCACACGGTTGTACCGCCGTGTGACACACTCCCAGGCCCTCCATACTCTCACCAGGTCCTGCCGCCTGGAGGAACCCGGGAACACCCTGTGCTGCCTTGGCTCAATCAGCTGTGCCAGGTGGCGCAGGTCATGGCTGGTGAATGCAGGCTTTCTTGACATGGTGGCCATTCTCACCTGCACACTACTCAGGGACGCAGGCATGCACATACACATGCACGCGCATCACAATACACATGCGCGCGTTGACACAGCCGCGCCACAGCACGCGCTGACACGCCCCGCGACGCACAGACCTACGTGCGTCAACACGTGTATGGGTGCAGTGTATTTGTTCCTGTCTCTGCTACAACTAGTATACAGGATCTAGTGTTGCCAACAATCTACATACTGATCTATGCTGCAGACACACATAGCAGTGATTTGTCGGACATTTAAAAACAATGTTTGCTATGTTATATTTCCTCAGGTCTTTGCCACACTTGAGTCTTGAACCCATAACCACTGGCTCTCAGAGCATTGTTTTCACCGGTGTGCTATGCCCTTTCAAATAGCAATGGGTGGCTCAACACATAAACCAAGGGGGTGTGTTTACTAATCCGTGTTGATGTGTGCCCAGCAAAACTGTGCAGGATGTCATAAGAAGGGGGGGGGGGAGCGTTAAGGTCTAGATGTCAGGATCGCACAATAGGTTGCATGGCGCACATTATCACACGATCGAGGGAGGTGTGACACATTCATGTGCATTAATTGTAGGTAGGGGTGCTGACATACAAGCATTGTGGCAGAGGTGTGGCACATTGGTTGACGGACTGCCTGATGGTACAGGGGGCATGGGCTCGATCCCCCAGTGCAGCTCTTGCATACAACTGCCTGGGACATTGTCCTTTACGTTTCAGCAGTGATTTGTGAGTGCGTTTTGTTATATTTTCATTTGTGCTGCCAGCAAACACACCTTCACTGTGCCGTAACCTAAGGTGCCACAGTAGTCACCCTATTGGGCACTCCAGAGAGCACATTATATTTATTTATTTTATTTATTTATTTTGACAGTTTTGTATACCGCCTTATCCTTCAATCAAAGCGGTCACGACACAATTGGGGGATACATTTTTTTAACACGTGGGGATATGAGACACATACACTAATACTTACAGGGAACATGGGCAATGGAGGGTTAAGTGGCTTGCCCAAGACCACAAGGAGCATCTGTGGGACTAGAAACCCCAGTCCTTCCGGCCCAAGGTTGCTGTCCTCTAGTGTGCACTGTCCACCATGGCACCTTATAATGTTCCCTATGTGGCGCCCCATGGAGTGCTGTCGAGGGTATCATATGAGGGACCTTCAGGCTACAGCACTGAGGGTGTTTTTGCTGGCCGCACTAATCAAACATTAAACAACGATCTGCCTCAGACAGCCCTATCAACTGACCCCACTGTGGGTTCACAACCAATACCTCTGCCACACAGACAGTGATGTAACCAGTGGGCTACAGCTGTATGGCCACACCCTGGCCCCTGGCAGGCTACAGAGGGACTGCAGGTCTCCACACCAACTGCTGTGGTTATCAGGTTAGGGTTAACCCACCCATACCCATGATGCACTGCACATGCATATCAGCAGTCCACATATAATCACAGGATGGGGTATGCACCCCCACAGCACCTTGGCCAGGTTGGGGGCACTGACCGTGTGCACCCCCACAGCACCTCAGCCTGGTAGGGGGTACTAACCATGTGTGTTACTGGCACAGAGTGGCTATACCCCATCACACTGTGTGTGTGTACAGTGCCCACCCTGAGGGAGACGTGGGGCACCCAGCACCATGTCCACAGCCCCAGACATAGCTGAGATACGCTATGCTGCAGGTCGCCATCAGTGACAGTGTGATGTAGTCCTTGCAGACACACCTCAGAATACATCTCCATCCATATTGGTTTCCCAGTCACATCTAGCCCTTGTGGGCTATGATGCAACAAGAATAGTGCGTGCCATGGCCACATGGTTTATGTGACATGGGGCGGCCCGCCTGTATGGGCCCATAGGCAGATTATGTACTACCACCCAACCTGCCCTCTGGGGCTCAGGATCTCCCACCGACAGCTCCACATTCCTGCAATGGTGGCAGTAGAGGGGACCATCTACCTCAATCCAGCTAGGGGTACACACAACCTTGGGGGCAGTCCTGTACACAGCCATATAGCAACAGGGGACAGACAGTAGGGTTGTAAATGCTCTGCTGCCCCCCACAACTATCTGACATTCTCCAGCAGTGGGCCCAGTGAGTCCCCAGCCACCACACCCTGCAAGGTGTTCCAGCCATGCACATACTAACTGCAAACAACGTGCTAGCTAGTCCATATTACTGGGGAAGATGTGTACACCCAATACTGGGATGTGAGCACACCCACCAAGCAGTTAGATCAGTGATTGGCCCACAGAAAAGGAGACCCATATATAACACTTGAATGACATACTAGGTGGCACTATGGGGGAACGTAGCCATGCTGTGGTCACTGCTCAGTCAGGGTGGGAGTGCCTTTCCAGCAGGACCTGCTTTGGCCACTCTGTCCGTGCAGGTGGCGGCCAGACACTACAATGTCCCAACCATTGCCGTGAGCCCTGTGCGGATGCATCCTGCCCAGGCAGCCCTGTCCACGCTTTACCCACAGTACCTTGCTCCTCATTATGCACATAAGCAAGCTAACACTGGACACAGTGCAAACAGTGTGGGCTGCGAATGGTGTGGGCAACCACCACACACTGGATGGACATACACACACTCCCACACCTATGATGGAACTGTGCAAATAGAGGCTCTTGGCAGCCCTGGCCACCTCACCAGTCCTGAGCACAGTACAGGCATGGCTATGGTACACAATACTGTTGGGATCACTCCCCAGGGTGGTAAACAATGTCATACACCAGACCTGATACACACTCCACAGACATCAGAGAGGTTGGTATGATACAGCTAAAGGGAAGATTTTGGTTAATTTCGGGATTCCTATCCGCCAGTGATCATAGCAACCTTTTGATATATGTGTGCCATATCGCCAGGTTTAGTGTGGCATTGCTACCGTATGCAGGGGCTGATACTGGGGGCTTCACACAGGGCTCGCCATCCTGCTGCTACAGGTGGCTTTGGATGATGGGGCCTGTGGGTGCAGGTGTGTCTGCTCCTGTTGGCTGCTGCTCTGGGAGGAGGTTCCCAACTCCAGTCCTGGTGTTCCACACACTATTCGGGTTTTCATGCTGTCCCTCATGTATATGCATGAGATACATCTGCATACCATGGAGGCGGCACATAGGACTGCAGCACAGGCATCTTTATTGGTGACAGCATGACACCTGCATGGTGTGTGTCCCTCCAGGACTGCAATAGGGAGACTCTGCTCTAGGTACTGCACATGTGTATGGTGTCTGTGCTCTGTGGGGTAAAATATGGGCGTTTGACGCATGGTTCTGTTGTCTGCACTGAAGGTTTGGTCTTTACCTCCATGGTTTATTACTGTGTAAAATATGGGGACTGGGTTGTCAGGGGCCATGGCTGGGGTTTGAACCTCTGACCTCTTGCTCTTGAACACACTGTGTGTGCTGCACCACACTGTGGCCACAGAAGCACTGCATTCCCTAAAGATGCCATTGCTGTTTGTCAGCCAGGACCTGTCTGTTGCAGTGCACGGCACCCACCTGAACAGGGCTAGGCCACGGTGCAGCTGGCACTGCCCCCTCCACCACCAGTACCCCTCTGCCACCATGCTGACATGCCCTTCTGCTGGTGGTGCTGGTGGTGCGCAGTCTCGGCCCATCCAGTATGTGGGTAGGCGACTGCCTATGGTGCGGGTTCTGGGGTAGGGGTGCCTGCATAGACATCCACGCTTCCCCCCCCCAACACCGCCTGCCAATGTTCTGTGCCCTTGGGGGCCAATACTGGTAACAGTGCTGGCAGTGTGGGCTGTGGGGGGTGTTTGCAGCCACCACACACTGGATAGCAGATACACACTCCCACACCTATGCCAGCATTGTACAACTATAGGGGTGTTTGGAAGCCCTGGCCACCGATCCAGTCCTGGACACAGTGCAGGCATGGCTATGGTACCCAATACTGTTGGGGTCACTCCCCAGGGTGGTAAACACTGTCAGACACAAAGCCTGTAGCACACTCCACAGAGATCAGAAAGGTTGCCATGATGCAGCTCAATCAGAAGATTGTACTCTGAATTGCTATCTGGCAGTTATCATAGCAACCTTTTGATAGCTGTGTACTGTATTTCCAGGTTTAGGGTGGCATTGCTAAGGTATGCAAGTGCTAGTATTGGGAGATACACGCTGGGCCCAATGTCCTGCCTCTCCAGGAGGCATTGGATAATGGGGCCTGTGGGTGTGGGTTTGTCCGCAATAGTACATTCCTCCTATCCCATGTTTGTTTGTTTTTATTTAGCCGAGTCTCTAATGAGGGACTTTGTCAAAGGCTTTCTGAAAATCCAGGTATACTATATCAACCGGCTCAACCTATCTTCATGTTCAGTAATTTTGTTTTTTATAATAGTTTCTACCATATTGACTGATACTGATGTCAGGCTTACTGATCTGTAGTTTCTCAGATCATCCCTGGAACCTTTTTAAAAATTGGTATTACATTGGCCACTCTCCAATCTTTGGGTACTACAGAGGATTTTAATAATAGATCACAGATTACTAACAGTAGGTCTGCAATCTCATATTTCAGTTCTTTCAGCACCCTGGGATATATGCCATCCAGTCCAGGTGACTTGCTGTTCTTTAGGTTATCAATTAGTTATATTACATCTTCCCAATTTATCGAGATTTGTTTCAATTCCTCTGATACATCACTTTCAAAAAATATCATTTCTGGCATTGCTATTTTTCTTATATCTTTTTCAGTAAAGACTGAAGCAAAAATTTCATTCCACTATGGCATTGTCCTCTCTCAACGTACCTTTTACCCCAACCATCATCTAATGGTCCATCTGACTTCGTCACAGGTGTTTTAAAAGGTTTTTGCTATGCACTTTTACTTCCACAGCAAGCTTCTTTTCAAATGTTCTCTTTTCTTACCTTAGCAGTGCCTTGCATTTAGCTTGCCAGTATTTACAGTATGTTGTTTCCTGTTTGGTACGGTCCTGCATCATGTTAGTCAAAATAGGAAGTCACCACAATCTGTTTTTTTTTTGTAAATGTGACAAACTTGTCTGGTTTGAAAAGTTTATATCATACAGCTTCTCTTTATGCTGGTCTTTTTAAAATGTCTCATAACCTACACAGACTTGAGTTTTCTCCCGGACCAATTACTGCATATCCACCAAATATACAATACAGATTTAGGGGGATGTTTACTAAAGTGCGTTAAACGTGACTAACGCGCGTTATACGACGTTAACGACCGTAAGTGCCGTATAACGCGCGTACCGACGCGCTAACGACCGTTAACGTCATACTACGCGCGTTAACCGTAGTTAACGATCGTAAACCTCCGCGGCGCGTTAAAACAGCGCAGAAGGTATAGAGTGGGCGGAGAGAAGGGGTCAATGGGCGGAGAATGGGCGGGGAGAGGCTCCCCTCACACTAACGCACTGAACTCCTGAGCTCAATTCCAACGCGAATGAAAACCTGTCATTAAAGGCATTTAAAGGGAAGAGAAACCATTTCCGTCAGCAATGTACAGAAAAACCGGGGAAACCCACAAAACGTGAGCGGTGTGATACATGTGCACAGAACAAAATTTCACATAAAACGTTAAAAATGACCACAAGAAACATTTTAAAAAGCATAATTCAGCTGGGCAACAGTGATAGCAATGGGCAACAAGGAACAACACTCCCTGGAAAGCACCAAAAAAAAAAGAAATGATGTGTGGAAGGGTCTACGCTCCGCAGACCCTTTCAAAGATCATTTCATTGTAATGGAGCTGTCCTGGGAGTGTTGTGTAATGTTTCCCAATGATATCATTGTTGCCCAGCTTGGTTATGGGTGTGTGCCCCTTTTGTGAGGTCTTTTCTGAGGTTTATGTGCACCTTTGTCTGCATACAAGGTAAATGAGGCCACAGTAAACCTGTTGCAGAGCAGGGTTTCTGACTCGTCAGGCCGGTTTAACTAACTCCAGGGACTGCACTGTCTCTGTGGCCACAGTGTGGTGCAACAGACACAGCCAGTGCCTGTAAGACCAGAGAGTCACAGGTTCAAATCCCAGCTGGGGCTCCTGCCAACCCAGTCCCCATAGTTTTACCCACCATTAAACAGTGATAGTAAAGACACTCCTTTATTGCAGAGAACATATGCATGGCCTATATTTTACCACACCAAACACAGACACCAGAAACAGGCACATTACCTAAAGCAGAGTCCCGCAAATGCAGTCCTGGAGGGCCCCACACCATTCCGGTTTCATGCTGCCTCTAATAAAGATGCCTGTGCTGCATAGCTATGCACCACCCCCATGGTATGCAGATGTAGCTCATGCATATTTATGAGGGACAGCATGAAAACCTGAACAGTGTTTGGAACACCAGGACTGGAGTTGGGGAACTCTGCCGTAAAGCAGCAGCCAACAGGGCCACACACCCACCCACAGGCCCCATTGGCCAATGCCACCTGGCGAGGCAAGACATTGGGCCCTGCCTGTATCTCCCAATACTAGCAGTTGCATACCTTAGCAATGCCACCCTACACCTGGGTATATGGTACACAGCTATCAAACGTTTCCTGTGATAACTGGCAGATATCAATTCCTACGTTAAGCACATTTTGCTCATTGAGCTCCACCATAACAATCATTCTGTTGTCTGCGGTGTGTGCTGCAGGTCTGGTCTCTGACAGTGTTCACCACCCTGGGGAGTGACCCCCCAACAGTCTTGTGTACCATATCCATGCCTGTACTATGCCCAGGACTGGTGTGGTGGGTATGGCTGCTGACCACCTCTATAGTAGCACAATGCTGGCATAGGTGTGGGGGTGGCTGTCTGTCTATCCAGTGTGTGGTGGCTGCAAACACCTTCCACAGCCCACACTGCCAGCAATGTTGCCAGTATTGGGCTGCCAATGTGCATAATGAGGAGCAAGGTACCATGGGTATAGGCCGGACAGGGTGGCCTGGCCAGGGTGCATCTGCACAAGGCATAGGGCAGTGACAGGCACATTGTAGTGCCCGGCCACCACCTACACAGACAGGGTGACCTCAGTATATCCTGCTGAGAGATCACTCTCACCCTGAATGTGCAGTGACCACAGCATGGCTAGGCACTCCCATAGTGCTATCGAGTATTTCTTTTATGTGATAAATATGGGTTTTCTTTTGGGGCCTGGTCACTGATGTATCTGCTTGCTGTGTATGCTGACATCCCAGTTCTGGGTGCAGGCATCTCCACTGGGCACTAGCAGACTGTTTGCAGCTGGTAGGTGTTGTGATGGAGTGGCTTGCAGGGTGCAGTGGCTGATGGCTTGCACCAGGGGAATATCAGATAGTGGTGGGGTGCAGCATAGCATATCCAGGCCTAATGTCTGTCTGCTATTGTGTTATGGCTGTGTACAGAGCTGCATTGACTGCCCTGTGGGGTGTCTGTTCCTCAGCAGGACTAGGGTTAATGTTCCCCTCTACTGCCACCTTTGCAGGGAGGTAGACTGTGGATCTTTTGATAGGAGACCCTGTTTGCCACCTTCCAGCCCTGGGGGAGGGGGAGGGGGGGGGGGTGGTGGTGGTGGTGGTACATGGGGGCTACACTTGACTGAAACAGACAGAGATGTCCAAGGTGTTCCTGCAGAAACTACCTATCTCACACAGTAACACTGCTTTGGACCTACACCATGGCCGGTGCTGTGGACCTAGTGCTGGGCGCCTCACTGCACCCTCAGGGTGAGCACAGTACCCACACAATGTGACGTGTGTAGCTACTCTGTGCCAGTACAACACACGGTCGGTACCCCCTATCAGGCCGAGGTGCTGTGGGGGTGCACATGGTCAGTTCCCCCTACCAGGCCGAGGTGCTGTGGGGGTGCATTCCCCATGGTGTGTATCTGTGGAAAGCTGATTTGCATGTGCAGTGCATCATGGGTGTGACTGGCACAATCCAACCCTGTGAAACTCCAGCACCTGCTCACAGGCTCTGATAAACCATAGGCCATCACACGTACATCTGTTAGCATAATGCATAGGTGCAAGACACCCTACAGAGTCTGTAATATAAGATGCCCACACTGGTAAAAACACACGTACCCACGCTCGTAAAAACACACGTACCCACGCACGATTGTACGCGCACAGCTATGCACGTACCAATGCACGCAACCTCGCACGCACCAACGTACGTGGCTAGGCACACTCCGAGGGTGTTTTTCTGACACCAATACTCAACGTAACGAAAAACATGCCTCCTCTTTCCCTCTGTAATGTACAGGGTGATGCCTGGGACAGCCTTCTGCGTTAGGCACACTGGGGATTTGAACCCATGCTGCCTGTAACAGTGGTCAGTACCATAACCATTGTGCTACAGCTCTGTTTCAGTGCTTTGTGTCTGTACATCTTCTTACGTTTAACGCGCAGTAAGACGCCACGGCGCCCGGTAACGCTCGTTAATTTTTTTAACGCGCGTTAGTGATGACGATGTACCGCCCATGTCCTTATTTGGGGTTTCTGTCACTACCGCGGCTCCTAACGCGAATTGCACTAACGCAGTTTAGTAAACATACCCCTAAAGGTTTTCAGGAACTTCCAAAAATGTGATGCAAGTTGAATCTTAACTAGACTGAAGAATCCGGATGCCCATGATAACAGTTTCCAGGAAGCACCAGTCTAAGGGGTATGTTTGCTAAACCGTACCTTATCGCGCGATAATGGTGCTTTAGCGCGCTGCGGCGCAAACGAGCACTGAAGGCGGAGAAAGGCTCCCCAGGGGCGGAGGAAGGCTCCCCAGGGGCGGAGAGAAGGGGTCAATGGGTGGAGAGTGGGAGGGGAGAGGCTCCCTGCACACTAACGCAGTGAAATCTGAGGCTCAAAACTAACGCCAGTGGAACCCTGGCGTTAGAGCTGATTTAAAGGGAAGAGAAAACATTTCTGTCAGCAATGTACAGCAAAATCAGGGAAACCTACAAAAAAGTGATAAGTGTGATACATGTGCACGAAACAAAAGGGCAAATAAACAGTGAAAAGGACCAGCAGAAAATGGAAAAATAAAATAACCAAGCTGGGCAATAGTGATCTCAATGGGAAACATCAAAAAACACTCCCAAGAAGGCACCAAAAAAAGGATATTAATTTCGGAAGGGTCCATGCTCCGTCCCCATACAAGGTGAATGAGCCCACAGTGAAATTGCGCTGTGCAGGGTTTCCCTCTCCATGAGACAGGTTTCCTATGGTGTGCACATGTGCGGCAACAGCAGGGTGGGCATGTCGGAACAGCCAACTGGACAGATGCTTGGAAATGGGATACAGAGGGCTGCATGACTCGGGGTCACTGACTGCCCTAGTGTTCAAGCATTATTTGGTGAAGTGCCCTTTTTCTGGAAATAGATTAGGTGCATTAATTGCTGTGGCAGGGGTATCACTTGCCCCAGCCCCTGTATAATGATATAACTATTGAGCATTTTTCTAGCTGGCTCCATACAAGGAAAGCAAAGGGAAGAATTGTGATGTCATAGAGGTTATAAGAAGGAGTCTTTTGGAAGGAAAAGTACCTATCGCTTACCTTTTTCTTCCAAGCTGACCTGAGGGAGTGCAGAACCTTCCGTAGTCAGTGGGGTCATGGGTGTTGGCTAAGGTCCAGAACAAGATTAAACAGGGATTGGAAAAAAAGCTACCTTTTCCCTTCCTCTCAAGATCCAGGCTGGGGTTTAAGGAGTAGAAGCCTTAAGTCCTATTAAGGGTGAACCCTCAGCAAGCCAACCCAGCTGAGCTGCAAAAGGAAAGGAGAGGTGCAGTGGATGAAGGAGAGTGCAGTCTCCAGGGAAAGGGAGGATCCATCACACCATCCTTCTTAGTACCTGAGAGAGGAAACTCTGTGGGCCCAATGTAAATTCTGTTTGAAGATGAGGAAGGGAGTCTTAACTCCTAGAAGCTAGTCAAAAAATGTATTAAGATAGTCCAAGAAAAAAGTAGTACCTTCTTTTGTTAACCTTTGTTTCCATATTTTAAATAAGAAATGAAAGAGGGACAGGAATCATGACATTGGTCAAAGGCCACTGCCCTTGCAGTTAGTCCATTTTTGCATATAGACTTTGCTGTGGGCTACAATTAGCATAAAATGGGCAGTAGCTACTGTTGGGGCATGTTACTGAAGTGCAGTAAGCTTTTGCACTTACCATGCAGTAAAGGCAAAGCACAGCGTTGTCAGAAGTGTGGCTAGCATCTGTCCCACGTTTACAGCACAGGGCAGACATTTACCACAGGGGACCACATTACATACAATGATAGAGAGCGTGATTATAATTGTGCTGCCTGCTAATGCATGTAGTGCGGGCCCCAGCACTACCCAAACCAAATTACAAAAAAATAAATTGTTCCTTATTTGGACAATAATTTGGCAGATTGACCTCTAGCAGTAGTACTGTGAGACTACCGCTAAGAGTCATAGCTGCCATTTTGAATCCCAATGGCAACAGGGCAGGAGCAGAGAGAAGCTGCTCCTGTCCCATTCACTAGACCACCAAAGATACCCTGGGCAAGTCCTGAGGGGCTTGGGGGGGGGGGGGTGAGGAAGGGTTATGTATTGATCTGAGGGGGGTTTTGTCTGGGTGAGGATCTCTCTTGCCTGGGGGGAAGTTTTGTTGGGGGGAACCTGTCCTTGGGTTGAGGGGGCTATCAATGGGGGCTTGTGTCTGGGGGGCTTGTCATTGGTTGGTCTCTGTTGGAAGGGCCGGGGGGCTTGTCATAGAGATGATGGGTATCGGGGATGTAACAACTGTGTTCTTTTAAAATGCAACTGTGCTATCTGATGCCAATAGTGCAGGTGTACCCATACTATCGGCAGCCCTGACAGTTATCATGCACTAATGTACTATGCATTAGCAGTCAGTGCTGGGCACACTCTACCTCTACCCTTGTCAGCCCCAATCTCACCCTAACCTGCAGCAAGCAGTGCAGCATTTTTACCATGCCGCTGTTTTTAGCACATGGAAGCCACTAGTGTGTGCTAAAAGCCACACTAATTTCCTATGACATTGTGGTAAACATGCCCCTCGATTACTATGGTATTTCTCTGCTATATATGTTAAACGTTTTCCCATATATTCTAACAATATCTACAGTATGAGGCTGAGTCAGGCTGTGAGGTAATTTAGTAGTAGCAGTATTCCACAAATGATGATGTTGATTAAAAGGAAATACTGCTCGTTATGCATGGGCACCATGCCAATTTAGTTGCCTGCCTGAATTATGAGAGGATATGGGTCACCTGGAGCCAAAGACCTATATGATGATGCTTTTTTCTTGCTATAAATCACAGACATGATATATTGTATTATTTCACAACTTTACAAAGTATAAGTGGCCAAATGGAAATAGAGAATGAGAATGAAGGAGAATACATACAGTATCTGTAAGAGAGTACAGAAACAAAGCAAATGAGACCAAGGAAAGCAAAGCGTACTGTAAAAATATGAACCTGCAGATTATGAGTGAAAGGCACCACCACACTCCTGTTCTCTAACAACCTGCAGTCACATGCTAATGACAATGCTTGTTTGAGGGTATAAAAGCTGATTGTGAAGGACAGTACAGAACATAAAACAAGAAGCAGCAAATAGCTACACATCACTCAGGAGACAAGTGAATATTTTAAGAAAAATTGAAATGTGAAAACTACTGCAGGAGGGGGGCTGGTGTCTCTCATGGCCATTAACTTACCATAAAGTGATACCATTTAGCTACCATAGAATCCCTCTTGCCCTCCTCTCATTCAGCCACCCTTCACTCTGCTTTTCTTTCATTGATTGTTTTTGGGGCACAGTCCTTTTTTTCAGCTTTATTCAATCAATTTAAGTGATTTCCATCTAAAGAGCAGGTACCTTGGGGAGATAACTCAAAACCACTCATTTATTTATTTGTTTCGCAAATGTTTTTATATGCTTTCAACCTTGTTATTCTTAGTAGTTCACAGAGCTAAAACACTGACATTTACAAACACAAACAACATATAAGATACAAAAATTTGACTAAATAACATCTAAACTCATAAAAAAATCACATTACTAAAATCAATTCCAATTGCTGTGTATTCCTACTGCATGTGTTTCTTTCTAATTGGTCTAAAATCTTTATCAAACTCACATCTTCTGGTAGGATATCACTTAACCTGGGTTCTATAATAGAAACTGCTTTCTTTCTAGGAAGCAAATAGAAGATATCTAAATGTGGAACTAAAAGTAAGCAATTAGCCATTCTTCAAGGAGCTTTGATTAGGTAATTTTACAAAGGGAACACATTAATCTATATACTTCAGACACATAATATAAAAATGCACTACTGTAAAGTAATAACTGTTTAGCAAGAAAACAGGACTATACACAGGGACATAGAGCAGCAGCACTGTTAGAACACACAGAGAAGAGGATAGCTGTCCTTTCTCTTAAAGGACAGCTGAAGAAAAGTTAGGTACTTTTGTAGGGCTCTCATTTATTTCAACAAGTACCAAAGCTCCACCAACTAAATGATGGCTGGGAAAAATCATTACAGCTTCTGCCTCTGTCCAGACATACAGCCCAATGCCAATTGAGGGACCGGTTCCATGTGCAAGCTGCAAGCTGCAAGCTGAAGCCCTCATGAAACAAGTGGAGGAGCTCAAAGAAGAGGTGGTGAGGCTAAGAAGCATTCAAGATAGTGAGAAGTACATTGATGAGATGCTTCTTGAAACATCCATGCTCTCCAACAAAGGGTAAGGATGAAGAGAGTTGGACACGAGCCACCAGGGCCTGCAGAATCAACAATCCAACTCTTCCAGCCCTCAAATTGAAGAACTAGTATGCAGACCTGGAAGTGAAGGAGGTGAAAGCATCCCAGGAAAGGGATGTCCAGAAAGGTGTGCTGTATGCTAAGTGTCTGAGACGTTACAGAGAGTTTGGTGGAACTCCTCAAGCCTACTGACTATTATCCGATGTTGTTCATCCATGTCAGCACAATCAATTTCAATATAAATGATACTGTTAAGTATCCCTCCAAGCATATCAAAAGTGAGTCCAGGGCTCTGGGACAGAAGGTGAAGCAGATAGGTTATCCTTCCTGTTCAGGAGAAGGACCTTGGTGTGATTATTTCTGAGGATCTCAAGGTGGCAAAACAGTGTGACAAGGCAGTGGCAAAAGCCAGGAGGATGTTGGGTTGCATACAAAGAGGAATACCAGCAGAAAGGAAGAGGTACTAATGCCACTGTATAAGTCACTGGTGAGGCCTCACTTGGAATACTGTGTTCAGTTTTGGAGACTGTATCTCACAAAGGATGTAAAAAGACTGGAAACGGTTCAGAGGAAGGTGACCAAAATGATTTGGAGCCTGTGTTAGAAGCCTTATGAGAAGAGACTTGAAGACCTAAATATGTAGATTCTGGAGGAGAGGAGGGATAGGGGAGATTTGATTCAGACCTTTAAATACTTAAAGAGAATTAATGAACAAACAAACCTCTTCCAAAGACAGGGAAGCTATAAAACTAAAGGGCATAACATGAAGCTGCAACGGGGTAAATTGAAAGGCAATCTTGGGAGATTTGAACTTAGCATCAATTCCTCCAACCCACACAAACACCTTCCTTGAAGCCATGGACCAACTGGGCTACCATCAAATAGTAAGTGAAGCCACCCACGATAGGGGAAATACTCTGGACATGGTTTTCATACCCACCAATCTTCACCCAAACGAAGAACCACCTATGATAAAGATAACCCAAGTCCCATGGTCCGACCACCACCAAATCGATATCAAAATAAAATTGCCATCCATACCCAAAAATGCAAAAGAAATGAGAATGCCACACCCACTCAGGAAGTTCAATAAATTCAACAAAGAACACCTCATAAGCACCATTTCATCCCACATAGATCTGGATTGCACAGACCTCGATGAACTAACAAACAGATGGAACGCAAGCATACAAAGTGCATCAAACCCAAAATTGAAAACCTCGGAGAATACAAGCAAACCCAGTTCAGAACCCTGGTACACAGAATCACTAACAAGATCAAAGAGAGAACTCCGTAGAATAGAGAGAAAATGGAGGCAAACCAAATCCATCGAACACAAGACCAAATACATGACCCTTCTCGCAAAGTACAAAGATGACATCAACTCAGCAAAGAGAAAGCATCATACTAACTTATTAAGCAAAGCTATCAACAGACCACGTGAGTTATTCGAACTCATCAAATCGCTAACTAAAACATCTCAGAGCGACAACCTAAACAACATGATCAAGGCCAACTCTGGCAAACCACTACGCTAGCAAACTGACGGCCACAAGACCAACACTCGGCCTAGACTCAACACTGCCAACACCCCTACCCAACATTGAGACCAACACAACTCAAGACCAGGTATGGAACAACTTCCACAAAATTGGAGACCAGCAAATTGTAACCATAATCACAAGCATAAACAGCACCACATCCCCACTCGATCCCTGCCCAGCAGCCTGGGTCAAGGCAGCGAAACAAGACATAGCCCAGTACGTCTCTCACATAGTAAACCTATCACTGCAACAAGGAATCATGCCTTCTGAACTAAAGAAATCTATCATAAGACCGATTCTAAAAAACAGTACACTCAACAGAGATGACCCAGCATCCTACCGCCCAATATCGAGCATATCATTCCTAGCAAAGATCATTGAAAAGGCGGTCCTACTACAACTACAAGACCACCTGAATGACAATGCTCCCCTAGATGACCAGCAATACGGCTTTAGACAACATCATGGGGTGGAAACCCTATTACTAGTTCTGCTTAACAACCTTAACAACAATAAATAAATAAATAAATAAACCTACTCAAGGGCCTGGAAAACAAAAAGAAAATGTATATACTCTTATTCATTGACCTCTCAGCTGCCTTTGATACAGTTAACCATGGAACCCTTATAAACAGCATCAAGTCAATAGGAATATCAGGAACCCCCCTAAAGTGGTTCACATCAAACATCTCAAACAGAATGCAACAGGTACAGTTCAACGGTGAAAAAGCAGAAGCATTCCCTCAAACGCAAGGTATACCGCAAGGCTCTGCACTCTGAGCACTCCTTTTCAACGTATATATGCAACCACTATGCAAAATCTTCATACAGCACAAAATCAACTACCACATTTATGCCGATGATATTATGCTGTACACACAACTTGACACTGATAACCCGGACTACAGCCTACTCGAAACATGCCTCGGCAAGATGCAAAACTGGTTACAACAAAGCAGCATGGCGATCAACCATAAGAAAACTGAGGTGATGTATATCTCCAGAAAAGCAAATTTTGACCCCCCTACAACAATAACCCTGTGCAACAATTCCTACCAAACGAAGAAAGAAATAAAATATCTAGGAGTAACATTTGACTGTGCCCTAAAAATGGAAAAACACCTCCGCAAAACCAACAGGGCAGTTTTCCACAAACTGAGAGTTCTACAACCTATACGGAACATTATTGATCCCAACGACTTCAGATCTGTCGCTCAAGCACTCATCATGCCACATTTCGACTACTGCAACGCCATTTTTCAAGGACTGCCTAAGAAAACCCTAAACATCCTGCAAATGGCACAGAATGTAGCTGCAAGGATCATTATGAGGAAAAGTCTTCTTGAACACATCACACCAGTACTAATAGAGTTGCACTGGCTCCCCATTACAGTTCGCACAAAATACAAAATACTGACAACCACTTTCAAACTCATCCACAGCATAGCACCACCCTTCCTCTCCACCCTAATCTGCATACAACCAACCAACAGAAACAGAAGAACCATCAACTTCAACACCCTCCACACTCCAACAGATATAAGATCTGTCAAGGCCAGCACTAGTAACAGGGCCTTCTCTTACGCAGCACCGACACTATGGAACCAACTACCGCCCAATCTAAGAGCCAGCAAAGATCTATCAGACTTTAGAAAAAAACTCAAGCGGCACCTATTTCAAAGCCACTTCAACCTGTTCTAAATCCACATGAGGGGCATCTATCTACCCAGAGACCCAGAGAACCTTCTATGTAAAAAATGTACATATGTAAATTATTTTCCCCATATATAAGAAGTAGATTATTTTCTGTGTGCCGTGCTTACCTTACAAATCAATATGTATACACCACAAATTTTCTGTCTTGATTTGACAGCTTATTCTATGTAATCATACCCGCTTCTGATCGCTGGAAGAAGTGGTATACAAATGCTTGCTAAATAAATAATAAATAAATAATAAATAATGTCAGGAAATACTTTTTCTCTGAAAGGGTGATGGATGCTTGGAATTGCCCTCCCGATGGAAGTGGTGGGTGCAAATAGTGACAGAATTCAAAATGGCATGGGACAGACATGGTGGATCCCTTTGCAGCAACAGGATAAAATCAAAATAATCATAACTATCTAATTTCTCAACAAACAGAGGTGTCCTACACGGAGCGGTGGGTTCACCCCTAAAGAAAGACATGGGGATAGGTGACCTGCATGGAGCGGCAGGTGTACCTACTCTTGCCATCTTACTGGGCAGACTAGATGGACTATACTGGTCTTTATCTGCCATCATTTACTATGTTACTATGTTAGGATAAAGACTGAGGCAGAGAAGCTTGCATCCTGGAGATGAATGTGTGGCTGTATGGATGATATCATTGGAACATTTTGGTTTCCTGGACCTTGGGATGATTTTCCAAGGGATGCAGAGCAGAGATGGCATCCACCTATCGAAGAAGGGTCAGAGTGTCTTCCACAGCAGACTGGCTAACCTATTGAAGAGGGCTTTAAACTAGATTTGTTGGGGATGGGTGAAGAAAGCCCCCAGGTAAGTAAAATGTTACATTTTTTAAGTGCTTCAAGTCAGTGCTGACTCCTGGTGACTTAACAACCCCTGGGTTTCCTTGGCAAGGCATGACTGGAAGTAGATTACCAGGCCTTTTCTTCCAAAGAAATGGAGGGAAAAGTGACTTGCCCATGGCACAAGGAGTGCCAGCAAGAATCAAACCCAGATCTCCTGGGTAATAGGCTGTTGCTGTAACCACTAGGCTACTCCTCCATGCCAGAAGCATTAAATACCTGTGTAGAAATGGGTAAAAAGGGCAACATCTGGAAAGCAGTGTGCATAAATGCCCATAGTATGGGAAATAAGATACCAGATGTTGAGGCTTTAATGTAAGAGGCTGACTTGGATTTAGTGGCGGTTATGGAGACATGGCTTATGGACAACCATGACTGAGACATAATTATACCAGTCTATACTTTATTTAGGAATGAGAGGGTAGGAAAAAGGGGAGGAGGAATGGCACTATATGTAAAAAATAATATTAAAGCTATAGATTTGGGAGCCCACGTGACGCATGAGCGGGTGAAGACATCTCTTTGCTCGCTCCGGGGCCGCCTTAATAAACTTGCTTGAAATACTTACAATTTGCCCCTGTAAACTGCACTGTTAGAAGGAGAACATCTGTTTCCCGCGGGCGGCTGTCCAAACAGCGTGGGAAACTAACACGATGCCACCCCCGGCTCGTAAAGAGAGAGAAAAAGAGAAGGGGCCTAAACCTAGCATGCAGGCCATATCTGCCCCGCAGCCCTCCTCACCGAGTAAAGACAGTATAGAGTCGGCTACTGAAGATCTGGCGAGAGAGGTGGTGAGACAGCTGGATCCAAAATTCGACCAGATTTTGTCGAAATTAGAAAATATGGGCACGTCGCTGACTGAGATGAACCAGAGGATTGAGGAGCTGGAGAGTCGCGTGGCAGCTGTGGAGGAGGATGAGGGCCGGCATTCTCGGGGGCTTGAGAGCACGAGGTCTCAGCTAGAAAGCTTACAAGCCAAAATCGATGACCTCGAGAACCGATCACGTCGAAATAACATCAGATTGGTAGGAATACCGGAGGCTACTACTGACCAACAGCTGGTGCCTTTGATTGAGCAGTGGCTCCCCAAGGCTTTGGGACTAGATGCGTTAGTGGGCGATATCAAAGTGGAAAGGGCACACCGAGTTGGAGGAAAAATGGCGACTCGACCTAGGCCCAGAGTGTTGATTGCTCGAATTCTTAATTTTTCCCACAAAGAGCGTCTGCTTCAGGCTTTTCGCCAGCACCGACAGCTTACCTTAGATAATAGCCAGCTCCTCTTGTTTCAAGATTACTCTTCCCTGGTTACTGCGAAGAGGCGGGAGTTTACTCTGATATGTGCTGCCTTGTTCCAGAGAAACGTGCGGTTTGCATTGGCATTTCCTGCTGTTCTGCGGGTCTACAACATGGGCAAGACCCAGACTTTTGAGACGGTGAAAGCAGCCCAGGCCTTCCTGAAGGAGATGGAAAAGAATAAACTGCCGCAGGAGGGGGAACAGGAACAGAGCCCGGCCTCAGGCCGGTGAGAGTGAACGCCTCCATACATGGCTGACTTTCTTCTCGTGACCGCGAGCTCCTTGGCCCTGATTCCGGGACTGGGACAGTGACTGTTGTTTGGCGCGCTGGAGCTCCATTAACTGTTCTTGCAGCACGGAGTATGGCGCTCTGAGCCGGCTGCGGCCCGCTTCTGGACTCGCGGTATACTGACTGTAGGCCTGCAGTCATCACGGTGGCGGCCGCATCGTTGCTTGTATATTGACTTTAGCCTATTAATATCTCCCTTACTTTTGTTACTTTTGTTACTTTGTCGCTTTTGTGGGTTTTTTTCTCTTTTGCATTTGAGTCCTATTGTTTTATTTCCATTTTTGCTCTTATTTTCTGTCGTCCATTCTTATTTCCCTCCTGACCATTTTTTATGCTTCTTTTTAGCTTCTTTATTCTTAATTCTTATTAATTTTCTTTTTTCGGTTCCTCCCTTATATCCTCTACTTTTCGTTTTTGATTTTCTCTCTATATTATCTTACGGTATCTTTTTTGTGGTATCTCTCATGCCTCAACGAGGGTGTCTTCCTACTGTTAATCTCGCCATTTTTGTAATGTGCTTTGCATTAGATTTACATAATATTGTATGTGCATTTGTGGCATGCGTAGCTTGTGAGAAGGGGGACTGATTGGAGAGGTCTGGGAGGGGGTGGTTTCTCTGGTTTGTTGGGTGGTGTGTGTGTGCTTGTTGGCAGAGATTAGGGCGTCTGTCCTGAAGCCCAATGTTTAAATGGGGCAGCTATTTGTAATATTACCCTTCATGGGGAACTTGGGGCGGCCCCGCCGCGCACGGCAGGGACTCCTAGATCAGCCATGTCGGCTGAGGGTGGGATAGTATATTTTTTATCTGGGGAGGGTTGGGGGTTGGGAGGAGTGGGGAGTGGGGGAGGGAGAGAAGCGGGGGGAGAGGGGGAGGGGGGAGGGAGGGCAGGGGGGGAGGGGAGGATTGGGGTTGGGGTTTGGGTGGAGTGGGGGGGAGTAGCGAACAAGGGCAATGGGAGGGGGTGGGTAAGAGAACAGGCTAAGGGGAGTTTTTCTGGGCGGAGGGAGTACTGGGGGATTGTGGTAGAGGTTTTCCTTCCTATCTACAAAATGGCTGGGCCGAGGGTTGAAGCTGGGCAACCCTGGGCGATACTGGAGCAGAATGGTTTCCTGTGGCCTGTGGGAGATGTGGGTAATGAGGAATCAACTGAGATTTCTATCATGGAACGTGGGAGGGATTAAATCTCCTGTTAAGAGGACCAAGGTAATCCAGGCTTTGCGGAAGGCCAAGGCGCAGATTGCATTTTTGCAAGAAACGCACCTCTCTGAGAAGGAGCATGCTAAATTGAAGAGAGGTTGGGTGGGCCAGGTATTGGCGGCCTCCTCGGGAGGGAGAAAACGGGGAGTCGCTATCTTGTTTGGTAAAGACCTGAAGGTAGAGCTGTTGAGTGAGGATGGTGACATAACTGGCAGATACTTGTTTGTACACGTCAAATTAAATGGCGAGGAATTCTTTCTGGGTAATATATACGCCCCTAACACCTATGACCATTCTTTTTTTCAAAGAATATGTAGGAAGGTAACTGCAGCCCCGAGGATCCCGTTGATTGTTACGGGGGATTTCAATTGTCCCCATGATCCTCTGGTGGATAAGTCGGGGGGACAAATGCAGGGGGATTGGAGCAGAAAGGGAGTTGGATATCTGTGTCTTATCGGCGGTTTGGTAGACACCTGGCGGGCGCTGCATGGGGGGGAAAGAGGCTCCACGCATCTGTCTAGGGTACACCGCACCTGGTCCCGACTTGACTATATTCTGGTTGCTGAGCGAGAATTTGGCAGAGTCCTCAGTGCCGAGATCGAACCGATGGTGGTCTATGACCATGCCATGGTGCGGATGGACTGGCAGGGACGCGAGAGTGGTGACTCCCGTTGGGCCTTCCCTAGACATATGTGGCAGAACCCTACTTTTAGAAAGTACCTGGTGCAGAATATTTGCATTTTAATGAATCCAGTGCCAGTTCGGCCAGTATATGCTGGGAAGCTGGGAAGGCCGTTTTGCGCGGATACATCATCGCGTATGTAGCGCAGGAGAAGCGCCGCATCAATGGGAAGGTGCTGACATTAACCAGGGAGCTGCGAAGGCTCCAGATGTTGGTGGCGAGGAGCAGGAGATCCGAGCACATACCGTTGTATTTAGATACTCAACGGCAGCTCAATGATATCCTGAACGAGCGGGCAGTTTACACCATGCATTATTACCATCATCAGCTGTTCCGTTTCGGCAATAAGGCTGGTACGCTTCTGGCACGTTTAGTGAGGGATGGGGGGGGGGGATCTAAGGTTGTGGCCGCGATTAAGGATAGCACGGGGGTTCGACTATCTGACCCCCGCGGTGTTGTGGAGGTGTTCCGTCAGTTTTATGAGCGGCTTTACACGGCAGAGCCGGCAGATAAGGGAGCGGCACAGGCATTCTTAGATGCGACACCCTTGCCACAGCTCTCAGAGGTAGAGCGAGTGGCGCTAAATAGGCCAATTGAGGGGGTCAAAATTCAGAAAGTGATTCGGCAGGGGAAACTGCATAAGACTCCAGGACCAGACGGTTATAGCTCCGAATTTTATAAAATGTTGGAGCTGCAGGTTGTCCCAACCTTGGCTGCAGTTTACAATGATGTTTTGGAGGAGAGGGGGTTCCCCCGAGACATGCGCACAGCGGCGATCACGGTGATACATAAGCCTGGGAAGGAGGTGGAAGACCCGGCCTCGTATCGGCCGATCTCACTTATTAACTATGACATGAAAGTTTTAGCTAGCGTCTTAGCGCGGAGACTGCAAGGGATTCTGCCCCGGCTTATCAGCCAGTGTCAGACTGGCTTTGTTCAAGGCAGGGAAGCCTTCTCTAATATCAGTAAAGTATTACTAGGGGCGGATTGGAGTGAAGCGTACGGGGATCCACTGTTGTTGGTAAGTCTGGACGCAGAGAAGGCCTTTGACAGGGTAGCATGGGATTATGTGTTTGAAACTTTAAAGCTATTCGGCTTTGATGGAGCCTTTTTGACTTGGCTGCAAGCGTTATATACGGCGCCCTTGGCCTTTGTGGTGGTGGGTGGCCTTCATTCGGCACCCTTTGAATTGCGGCGGGGGACGCGGCAGGGCTGCCCGCTCTCTCCTCTGTTATTTATTCTGCAGATGGAGCCTCTGTTGCGTACACTGGAACAGAGGACGGAGATTCTAGGGATTGTATGGCCGGGGGTGGTGTCAAGCTGAGTGCATTCGCCGATGATTTGCTATTGTGTCTGACAGACCCGCAGCGTTCGTTGGAAGAGGCCCTAGCTATCATTGAACGGTTTGGTGCTTTCTCGGGTATGCGGATCAATAGGTCTAAGTCGATGGGACTTGACATCGGTCGGAATCTGTATCTAGAATCTGTATGGATTGAAATTCCATATAAAAGGGGGAAGGCAATGGCAGTGGGGGTGTACTATCGAGCGCCTGGCCAGAATGACCAAATGGATGATGAAATGCTCAAAGAAATCAAGGAAGCTAACAAACGTTACAGTGCAGTAATAATAATGGGTGATTTCAATTACCCTGGTATCGACTGGGTCAGTGTCACGTCAGGACATGCTAGGGAGATAAAGTTCCTGGATGAAATAAATGACTGCTTCTTGGAGCAGCTGGTTCATGAACCAACCAGAGGGGAAGCCATATTAGACCTAGTCCTTAGTGGAACACCAGATCTAGTGCAAGAGATAAGGGTGTTGGGGCCACTTGGAAATAGTGATCATAGCATGATCGCCTTTGATTTAATTAGTGGAGGAGGGATAGTAAGGAAATCCACAGTACTACCTTTTAACTTTCGAAAGGGAGACTATGATAAAATGAGGAAAACAGTTAAGAAAAAACTAAAAGGAGCAGTTGCAAAGGTTAAAGACGTACATCAAGCTTGGGTGTTGTTGAAAAATACTATCTTGGAAGCCCAGACCAGCTGTATTCCACGCTTTAAGAAAAGTGGAAGGAAGTCCAAAAAACTGCCAGCATGGTTTAAAGGTGAGGTTAGAGAGGCTGTTGTTGCCAAAAAAGCAACTTTCAGGAAATGGAAAAAAGAGCCAAACAACGAAACCTGGAAACAGCACAAGCACTGGCAAGTCAAATGCAAGGCATTGATAAAGCAGGCAAAGAGAGAATTTGAGAAGAAGCTTGCTGCGGAAGCAAAAACGCGAAATAAAGACCTTTTCAAGTACATTCGTAGCAAAAAACCTGTGAGAGAGTCAGTTGGTCCATTAGATGATAAAGGGGTTAAAGGAGCACTAAGAGGCGACAAGGCGATAGCGGAGAGACTGAATGAATTCTTTGCTTCGGTCTTTACTGAGGAAGATGTAGGAATGTTACCCATGACGGAAGTGGTATTTAAAGGTGTGGAAGAATTGAAGGAAATATCGATACATCGGGAAGATGTCTTACAACTATTAGATAAACTGAAGAGTAGCAAATCACCTGGGCCGGATGGTATACATCCAAGGGTGTTGAAAGAACTGAAATATGAGATTGCAGACCTGCTATCAGTAATCTGTGAACTATCATTAAAATCATCTCTAATACCTGAAGATTGGAGGATCGCCAATGTAACACCAATTTTTAAAAAGGGTTCCAGGGGTGATCCAGGAAACTACAGACCGGTGAGTCTGATGTCAGTACCGGGAAAAATGGTAGAAACCATCATAAAGAATAAAATTACTCAGCATGTAGATAGTCACAACCTAATGGGAGACAGCCAACATGGCTTTAGACAAGGAAGATCTTGTCTTACTAATCTGTTATGTTTTTTTGAAGGAGTGAATAAACAGGTGGACAAAGGTGAGTCGGTTGATATTGTGTATCTGGACTTTCAGAAAGCCTTTGACAAGGTCCCTCATCAGAGACTTTTGGCAAAACTAAAGAGTCATGGGATAGGAGGCAGTGTACTATTATGGATCAGGAACTGGTTAAAAGATAGAAAGCAGAGGGTAGGGCTAAATGGCCAATTTTCCCAATGGAGAAAGGTGAATAGTGGTGTACCCCAGGGATCTGTGCTGGGTCCGCTGCTTTTTGACATATTCATAAATGACCTGGAAAGTGGAATAACGAGTGAGGTTATCAAATTTGCAGATGACACAAAACTATTTAAAGTTGTTAAAACTGAAGAGGACTGTGAAAAATTGCAAGAGGATCTTGATAAATTGGAAGACTGGGCATCAAAATGGCAGATGAAATTTAATGTGGACAAGTGCAAGGTTATGCACCTAGGGAAGAACAACCCAAACTATGGTTACACGATGCAAGGTTCCACATTAGGAACCACCACCCAGGAAAAAGATTTAGGCGTCATTGTGGATACCATGTTAAAACCCTCGGCCCAGTGTGCAGCGGCGGCCAAGAGAGCAAATAGAATGCTAGGTATGATAAGGAAAGGAATGGAAAATAAAACAAAAGATATTATAATGCCTCTATATCGTTCCATGGTGAGACTGCACCTTGAATATTGTGTGCAATTCTGGTCGCCGTATCTTAAAAAGGATATAGCGATTTTAGAAAAGGTTCAGAGAAGAGCCACCAAAATGGTAAAGGGGATGGAAGGATACTCCTATGAAGAAAGGCTAAAAAGGTTAGGGCTCTTTAAACTGGAAAAGAGACGGCTGAGGGGAGATATGATAGAAGTCTATAAATTAATGAATGGAATGGAACGGGTAAACATAGATCGATTGTTTACGTTATCAGAATATAGAAAGACTAGGGGACATGCAATGAAGCTACAGGGTAAACTATTTAAGACCAATAAAAGAAAATATTTTTTCACTCAACGTGTAATCAAACTCTGGAATTTGTTACCGGAGGATGTAGTAAAGGCTGTTAGTGTAGCTGGGTTTAAAAAAGGTTTGGACAAGTTCCTGGAGAAAAGGTCCATAAACCATTATTAAGAAGTGACCGAAGATATCAATGCTTGACCCAGTACAAGCATTGTGGAACTTGTGTCTCTTGGGGAAACTGCTAGGTACATATGACCTAGTTTGGCCACTGTTGGAAACAGAATACTGGGCTTGATGGACCTAGGTCTGACCCAGTATGGCATATCTTATGTTCTTATGTTCTTATGGAGAGTTCGTGGCCGCTGGAAGGGGGCCTTCCCGTTGTTCTGGGCAGTGGATTCTATTCGATACCTGGGGATACAGCTTCCTTGCGACCCTAGTCGGCTTTATGAAGTGAATGTGCAGCCTTTATTGGGTAAAACGATCCAACGACTGCGGCAGTGGCGTGAGCTCCCGCTATCCCTGAAGGGGCGTATGGCGCTCTTTAAGATGGTTGAGTTACCTAGGTGGATTTACCTCCTGCGGAATGCTCTGCTGTGGCTTTTGCGGAGGGACCTGAAGGAGCTGGAGAGGCATTTATCTCATTTCTTGTGGAGGGGGAAGAGAGCACGCATTGCCTTTGCGACGTTACTGAAACCCACTAGTGTAGGTGGTGCTGGCTTCTGCTCGATACGAGAGTATAATTTGGTCAGTTTATTACGGCCGCTTCGCGATCTGATAATGGGGACGGTAGAGATTCTACCTCCGGGGTTGGTGGATGCTATTTCGGTGCCATATCATAGAGTTTACTGGCTGCACCGTTCGAATAAAGGACTGCCCCTTTATTGGCGACAGTCCCCATACCTGGGTGCACTGCGCCAGGCCTGGAGACATCTTTGTCGACTTCGTGGGCATATGTGGCAGTGCTCGGATTGTCTTCCCTTAGCTGGAAATGGAGATTTCCCTCCCGGATGCCAGGGTGGGGTAGCAAAACGATGGGTGCAATGCGGCATGGAATATGTGGGCCACTTGCGGATGGAGCAGGAGGCGCAGATGGACTCTTATGATTCCTTACGAAGACGTTACCAGCTGCCAATGCATGACTTTTTCTTTTACTTGCAGGTGAGGCACTTTATACGCACCTTAGACCAGGGTGAGGGGATGGGTTTGTGGCAGGGCGATAGCGGGATGCTGGGTTTCTTCCGCGCCTTGGAGGGTAAAATCACGGTGCGACGATTGCGGGAGGGCCTCTTGAGGGGAGAGGATATGTCCGGGATCACGCATCTTACCAGGAGCTGGCAGGTGGATGGTGTTGGGGAGGGAACAGTGGAGTGCCTCTCTCAAGCTTTTCAACATATACCTCGTCTTTCCGAATCGGTGCAGATGCAGGAGGTTCAGTATAAATTTTTGTGGCGCGCCTACCTGCCCGATGTGTGGGCTCATCGGATGGGTATTTCAGACACGGAGCAATGTTCTCGCTGTAGGGTGGAAAGAGGCACCCTTGCCCACAAATTTTGGTTCTGTTCTGCTATACAATCATTTTGGGTGGGTGTGGAGGTGCGGCTGAATGGCTGGATTGGTCAGGCGGTGAACCTTGAACCTGCTTGGTGTCTGTTTGGCTTTCTGGAGGATATTGCACCTTTCAGTATGTACCACCGACAGCTTTGTGAAAGGGGCTTTCTGGTAGCCAAGCAGACCATTCTGCGTCACTGGGTAGCGCCCACGACGCCGAGTGTACAAGAGTGGGAGGGGAGGATGCGAGTCTTGTTAAGCATGGAACGATGTACAGCACAGCAGATGGGCCAGAGGAGGATGGATCAATTCACGGCACTCTGGGCCCCGCTGCTGGCCACTGATAGTTCTTAGTAATTGTAGTGGGTTGTGGGGGGCCTTGCAGTGGGGGGTTGCTGGGATATATAGCGGATTGTTGGAGTTGGAGATGAGTGTGTTGTCATTCTTATTTTCTCCCTATGGGGACTTGAGGTAGCCATGGCCTGTGGGGGTGGGGAGGGGAGGGTGGGTGGGTAGGAAGGGAGGGGGGGTGGAGTGGAGGAGGGGAGGGGAAGGGGTACTGGGCGGGAGGGGTCTGCGAGGTGGATTGTACATTACCTTGCTGTTATCTTTACGCATTTCTATACCTAGCTTCCTTTGGTGGAGAGGGCTGGCATCCTTTTCATTTCAGGCTTTATTTCTGATATTGAGGGCTTGGGTGCAGACTGCTGAGTGGCTAGGTTTAACTACTGTTATTCCCTATTGCTATTCTTAAGCACTATTCCAGTTTGGTTACGTTGGTTATTCATGCCCTATGTTGTGTAGCTTTTTCTGCTATGTGTTGTCACTGTCGTGATGTGTTTAATAATAATAAAAATGATTTTCACTAAAGCTATAGATTTACAAGGATTAAAGGGAGCAAAGAGGTACTGCGGGTTAAACTAGAAAAAGAGAAAGGGAAATCTATCTGCATTGGTATGATATACAGATCTCCTTCACAGGGACAAGAAGTGGACAGAAATTTAATAGAAGACGTATGCTTTAGTGCCATGAAAAGAGAAGTGCTACTAATAGGTGATTTCAGTATATGAAATATTGATTGGCACAACCCTGCTGTAGTGTCATCTAGAAATAAGGAGATCCTCGATTCTCTGCATGGAGAACTATTACAGCAGCTGGTAACAGAACCCACACGTGAAGGGGCCATACTGAACTTGGTGCTTACCAATGGGGAAAGTGCAACTGATGTTATACTGGGAGATCATCTTGCAACCAGTGATCACCAGATGGTGTAATTCCATATTAGAACTAGGACTGATAAAATCCATTCAAAAGCAACGGTCTTAGACTTCAAGAAAACTAACTTTGCTAAGCTAGGACAATACCTCAAGGAGTCGTTAGCGTGATGGGAACAGTTGGGAGATGTAAAAAAAGTGATGAGCAAAACTGAAAGGGGATATTTTAAGGGCAACAAACCTTTTTGTTAGAAAGGTAAATGAATGTAAAAGGAAAAGGAGGCCACTGGTTATCAAATGAAGTAGCTGTAAAGATGAAGAAAAAGAGTGTGGCCTTCATAAAATACAAGAAATCACAGAGAGAGGAAGACTAGCACCAATATTTGGAAAAACTTAGACAAGCTAGGAAAGTAATCAGGAAGGCAAAGATAAAAAAGAAGAAGAAATAGTCAATGCAATAAAATGGGGGGACAAGACATTTTTTAGCTATGTTAACGAGAGGACAAAGTACAAAAGTGGTATTGTTAAACTCAAGGATGAAGGGGAAGAATATGTAGAAGCTGATGAGAATAAAGCAAAATTGCTTAACAAATATTTTCCACAGATTAAGGGCCAGGAGCAGGACCTCAGAAAACACCCATAAATAGGAATAGAAGTAAAAGGGGATCTTGAATGATTTTCAGAAGACTGTGTTAGTGAGAAAGTAGCTAAATTAAAAGTAGACAAAGTGATGGGACCAGATGAGATACATCCAAGAATATTGAAGGAACTTGGGGATGTTCTAGTGACTCCACTGACTGATCTTTTCAAAGCATCTTTAGAGTCAGGAGTGGTCCCAGAGGACTAGAGAAAGGCATTTGTGGTCCCTTTACACAAAAGTGGAAGCAAGGATGAGGTTGAAAACTACAGTTCGGTAGTCTGACCTCTGTGGTGAGTAAATGAATGGAAATACTGCTAAGACCGATGATAGTGAGGTTTCTGGAGGCAAATGGATTGCAGGTTTTGAGGCAGCATGGGTTTACCAGAGGTAGGTCTTGTCAGAAAAATCTGATTGATTTATTTGACTGGGTGACCAGAGAGTTGGATCGAGGGAGAGCCCGAGATGTTGTGTACTTAGATTTCAGTAAAACCTTTGTCACACAGGCGACTTATAAATAAATTGAGCACCCTGGGGGTGGACCCTAAAGTGGACCCTAAAGTGACTAACTGGGTTAGAAATTGGTTGTCTGGGAGGCGACAAAGGGTATAGGTAAATGGAACTCACTTTGAGGAGAAGGATATTACCAGTGGTGTGCCACAGGGATCTGTTTCTTGGTCCGATTCTTTTTAACATCTTTGTTAGTGATATTGCAGAAGGGCTGTCAGGGAAGGTTTGCCTCTTTGCAAATGATACCAAAATCTGCACTGGAGTAGTCACCCAGGAAGGAGTAGATAACATGAGGAGGGACCTAGCTAAGTTTGAAGAATGATAGAGAATTTGGCAGCTGAGATTTAATGCTAAAAAATTCAGGGTCATTCATTTGGGCTGCTAAAATCCAAGGGAGCAGTACAGTGTAGGAGCAAAGTACTTCTGTCCTGTCCATGAAAGAATAGCAGGACCTGGCCATGATTGTTTTTGATGATCTTAAAGTGGCTAAACAGGTAGAAAAGGCAACAGTGAAAGCCAGTAGGATGCTTGGGTGCATAGGGAGAGGAATGGCCAGTAGAAAAGAGGTAATGGTGCCTCTTTATAAGTCTCTGGTGTGGCCTCATTTGGAGTATTGTGTGAAATTCTGGAGACCGCACCTTCAAAAGGGTATAAACAGGATGGAGCTGGTGCAGAGGCTGGCTACTAAAATGGTTAGTGGTCTTCATTATAAATCATATGGGGACTGCCTTAAAGATGAGTATATTATACTTTAGAGGAAAGTCAGGACAGAGGAGATATGATGGAGATATTTAAATACTTCTGTGGCATCAATGCAAAAGAGGAGAGACTCTTAATTGAAAGCAAGCTCTGCAATGCGGGGACATAAGATGAGGGTGAAAAGGGATAGACTCAGGAGTAATATATGGAAATATTGATTTACAGAAAGAGTGGTAGATGTGTGTTATAGTCTCCCAGTGAAGATGATAGAGACGCGGACAGTATCCAAATTGAAGAAAGCAGGGACAAACACAGAAGGTCTGTAAAAGAAAAAAAGGACTATAGTAGCTGATATGGAAGGGGAGACTAGATAGGCCATATGATCTTTTTCTGCCATCATGTTTCTGTTTCTAGTAGGGAATATGTAACAATTTCCTCACTTGGTTTGCAGCTTGTCGTGCTGTGAGTGAGGGCTTGTGTGCATCAGTGATGCTGAGAGCTAAGTTATCAGTAGTTTAACTACTGACAGGGTCTCCCAAGATGGACAGGTCTCAGCTGAGGTGCCAGACCAAGACAAACCACCCATCTGGGCAGCAGCAGAATGGGACAGTATTGGTGTCGGAGGATCACATTTCTGTGACAATGGCAACAACACTAAACTTAAACTGTGTGGAGGAAAGGCCCAGCAATCTACTTACGTATCTTGCCATGAAAACCCAATGGATAGTCACAACAAAACAAATTGCGCTATAGTGCTGGAAGATGAGACCCCCCAGGTCAGAAGGCACTCAACTTACTACTGGGGAAGAGCTGAAGACTTTTCAGAGTAAAGCCAGCATTTATGATGTGGTTGGATCAAATCCCTCGGGACGTCTGACTGCTGATGTAGCTGCGCATGAAATGAGAGTCAGAAGCTGTAAAGATATCTTACATATTGGAACATGGAATGTACAAAGCATGAACCAAGGGAAGTTGGAGGTGGTTAAGAATGAAATGGAACGTGTACAACTTGATCTGTTGGGTGTCAGCGAACTGAACTGGACTGACATCGGGCACTTTGCATCAGATGATCACATGGTCTGCTATGCTGGAAATGAAAGACAAAGAAGAAATGGTGTTGTATTTATAATAAAAAAGAAACTTGCAAGAACTGTAATGAAATACAATGCAGTCAGTGAACGCTTAATCTCTATTCGTCTATAATTCAAATATATGCCCCAACAACAGCTGCAGAAGAGGATGAAATTGAAGAGTTCTATGAACAAGTTCAAGCTGAAATTGACAGAACATGCAAACAGGATATCCTGATAGTCATGGATGACTGAAATACAAAAGTTGGCAACAAAGAAGAAGGCAAAGTGGTTGGAAAATATGGACTTGGCAACAGAAATGAAGCTGGAGAAAGACTGATAGAATTTTACAAGACCAACGATCTATTCATTTCAAATACCTTCTTCCAGCAACACAAACAGCGACTGTACACATGGACTTCACCCAATGGATTGTATAAAAATCAAATTGACTATATCTGTGGTAGTCAACGATGGAAAATCTCTATAACATCAACAAAGACAAAACCTGGCGCTGACTGTGGTACAGATCATCAACTACTAGTATGCAAACTCAAGCTAAAGTTGAAAAAGAGCAAACCACTCATGAATGCAGCAAAATATGACCTTGAGAATATGCCACTGGAATTTAAAGACTGCCTGCAAAATCGATTTGCTGCTTTAGATACAAATGACAGAATTCCAGAAACGTTATGGAATGATATCAAGAAGGTTGTGTTGGAAGAAAGCGAGACGTCTCTACAAAAGGTGAAAAAGCAAAAACGGCCAAAATGGATGATGGAAGAAACTCTAAAAATTGCCCAGAAATGCAGAGAAGCTAAAGCCAGAGGAGAAAGAAAGACAATCTCATAACTCAACAGAGATTTCCAAAGTGCAGCAAGACAGGACAAGGAAAAGTACTACAATGACACATGCAAGTAAATAGAAGCAGAAACTATAGAGGGAGAACAAGATCGGCTTTCCTAAAGCTACGAGAGACAACATCATGGCCAACTGACTAGAAATGTTTTGTGTTTATACCAATACTAAAGAAAGGTGATCCAACTGACTATGGAAATTATTGCGCAGTCGCTCAGATTCCACATGCCAGCAAGATTCTATTGAAGATTATTCAACAGAGACTACAACCATACCTGGAACACGAACTACCTGAAGTGCAAGTAGGGTTCAGGAAAGGGCAAGGAATGAGAGACATCATCGTGGATGTGAGATGGATCCTTGAAAAGACTAAAGAATACCAAAAGGATATCTATGTGTACTTTATCAACTATAGCAAGGCTTTTGACTGTGTAAACCATGAGAAACTCTGGGCCACATTAAGAAGCATAGGTATACCAGGACACCTGATCATTCTCTTGCACAATCTATACATTGATCAAGAAGCAACAGTTCGAACGGAACAAGGAGAAACAGAGTGGTTTAAAATAAGCAAAGGTGTAAGACAATGCTGCATACTTTCCCCCTACCTGTTTAATTTATATGCAGAACAAATCATCAGAGAGGCAGGATTGTATGAAGACAACAGAGGTGTGAAGATTGGTGGAAGACTCATCAATAACCTTCGCTATGCTGATGATACCACATTTCTTGCTGAAAGTGAAGATGATCTGAAACATTTGCTTCTCATGATCAAATAACAGTCTCAAAATGGACCTGCACCTTAATGTAAAGAAGACAAAGATCATGACAACTGGCAAAATCAACAGGTTCATCATTGAAGGAGCAGAAATTGAAATCGTGAACAACTTTAACCTACTTGGATCAACTATCAATAAAGAAGCAACAAGCAGTCAAGAAATCCGACGATGCATTGCTCTTGGCAGAATGGCGATGAAACACCTAGACAAGATTCTCAAGAGCAGAGATTTCTCTCTCCATATAAAGATTCGACTTGTTCAAGCGATTGTATTTTCAATAACATCATATGGATGTGAAAGTTGGATAGTGAAAAAGATAGACAGGAAGAATATTGATGCCTTTGAATTATGGTGCTGGCGGAGAATACTGTGTATACCATGGACTGTCTGAAGAACAAACCAGTCCATACTAGAGGAGATCAAACCTAAGCTTTCTTTAGAAGCTCAGATAACAAGACTTTGACTTTCATACTTTGGACACATCATGCAAAGAGAGAGATCATTAGAGAAAGACATCATGCTTGGCAAGATAGAAGGTCAATGCAAAAGAGGAAGGCCAGCAATGAGATGGATCAATATAATAGCAGCAGCTATGAGTACCAGTCTGTCAACAATGAGCCGCCTGGTTGAAGACCGAACACAATTTAGGACAACTATGCAGAGGGTCGCCATGAGTCGATACCGACTTGATGGCACTTAACAACAAACCTGCAACAATTCTTGACTTTGAGAATGTCAGAATCTCATTGGCTGATGAAACCTTAATGTTTCTTGCAATGACAGAACCCAAGATAACCTAATCACCTCACATCACTGTATACAAATAGAAACATAGAAAAATGACGACAGAAAAAGACCACATGGCCTATCTAGTCTGTCCTTCCATATCAACAACTACAACAGTCCCCTTTTTTCCTTTAGAGATCCTCTGTGTTTGTCGCATGCTTCTTTGAATTCAGATACTGTCCTCATCTCTACCACCTCCACTGGGAGACTATTCCACGGATTCACCACTCTTTCCGTAAAGAAATATCTACGCATATCACTCCTGAATCTATCCCCTTTCACCCTCATCCCATGTCCCCTCCTAGCAGAACTTGCTTTCAATCGAAAGAGGCTCTCCCCTTGTGCATTTATGCCACGGAGGTATTTAATCGTCTCAATCATATCACCTCTGTCCCGCCTTTCCTCTAAGGTGTACATATTAAGATCCTTAAGTCTGTCCTCATATTCTTTATAATGAAGACTACTAACCATTTTAGTAGTCATCCTCTGTACTGACTCCATCCTGTTTATATCCTTTTGAAGGTGCGGTCTCCAGAACTGCACACAATACTCCAAATGAGGTTGCATCAAAGACCTATACAGAGGCACTATCACCTCCCTTTTACTGCTAGCCATTCCTCTCCGTATGCACCCAAGCATTCTTCTAGCTTTTGCTATCGCCTTTTCTACCTGTTTAGCTACTTTAAGATCATCAGACACAACCACGCCTAGGTCCCGCTCTTGTTTAGTGGACAAAAGTACTTCACCCCCTATACTATATTGCTCCCTTGGATTGCTGCAGCCCAAATGCATGACCTTGCATTTTTTAGCATTAAATCCCAGTTGTCAAATTCTAGACCGTTCTTCAAGTTTAGCTAGATCCCTCCTCATATTATCTACACCTTCCTGGGTGTGTACTCTATTGCAGATTTTGGTATCATCCTCAAAGAGGCAAACCTTACCCGACAGCTCTTCCACTATATCACTAACAAAGATGTTAAAAAGAATTGGACCAAGGACAGATCCCTGGGGCATACCACTGGTAACTTCCTTCTCCTCAGAGTGAGCTCCATTTACCTGTACTCCGTGAATACACCTTGAATCTTATCTGTTCTTGCATAGGCAGCCAATGAAGTGTCACTAATATAGGTGTGATATGTTCTCTAAGGTGTTTTCATGATCAGTCTAGTAGCCAAAGTTTGCACAGCTGTAAAGCTTTGATAATTGACATAGGTAACCAATCAGTACTGAATCACAGTAGTCAATAACTGCCTTGACTAGATGGTAAGCTCCAAGGAGTAGGGATTATCCATTAGTGTATTGTAAATCACTTAACCTTCTATGGCCTCACATAAAAGACTTAGGACCATGTTCATTAAATATTAGCATGTGCTATCTGCTGCAGCTCCCATGCTATTTGTATGAGCATAGTGGCAGATAGCACATGCTAACATTTTGTAAACATGGCCCATAGATGTAAGTCCTCTGGAGAAAAGCAAATACCTACTGTCTCTGATTGTAACTCTAAAATTCAATATGTATTCTCTAAAATGTGGCATACACCTGGTAGCACTATACAAATGGTATAACAAGAACAAGGAAGGGTCATGTGATGCCAGACATGGTGGAGGATGTGATCTAATAGAGCTTCCGATTCAGGTCCTGGAATTTAGTAAAAAAAAAATCTGCCTGTTCTAGCTCCAGGCCCCCATCTAGCACAACAACTCATACCGGAAGCAGTGGTGAACCAGTTGAGGCAGTCAGATGGTGGTAGTTTGAAAGGGTATGCCAAAAAAATGCTTGCCAGCTTGCACAGTGAAAACAGTCAGCCCCAAGCCTGATATGGCATCTGAAAATGTGCATTCCAGCCTACTAATTACGGGAGAACTCGCAGTGGAGATCTCAAAGTGGGTCTCTGCTACTTTGGAAGACTGCCTCAACCGGCTCCAGGCAACTGGAGGATATCAATGAGTGCTTTAAGGTGCATTTACAGAGGCTACCAGAGGTGGAACAATGGCCCAGGAATCCACAATGGAGAGACCAATCACTCAGGTTGCACAAGTGTCAGAAGAGCAAAGACAGCTCCTTGAATGGTTGGAGGATCAGGAGAACCAGTCAAGGCATAAAGATAGAGGAAAATTCCTGGCCCATGAATCTGGTAGAGGGAATAATCCCTCACCTGACCCAAGGCAGACATCTATAAGCAGAAGGGGAAGAGAGACAGAGAGGAGAGAAAGAGGAAAGAAGCTGGAAGCCTTGGGATTCTGTAGGGGAGATCATTTGAGAACCAGAGTGTGAGACGGAAGACCCTGGCTAAGGTAAAAATCAGCTAGGTAACCACCAGACAAGGGGAGGGGGAAAACCACTGAATCCTAGGAGTGATGAGAACAATTATGCGATACCTGAAACTAACCGTGAGCAGCTTCTCTGAAAAAATACCTTTAGGCTGGAGTACCCCCTTCCCTATATTACAGAAAAAAAACATGACATCAGAATAAGCAATTTTCAGCCTTAGGCTGACCCTAGGAAGGTGCAAGGTCCAAGATGCAACAGTCAGAACTGCTCTCTCACCTTGAAATTAAAGAAAGGGAGGGCTGGGTGTAACCACACCAGAAATTGAAGAATACAGGAAGTCCTCTGTCAGAATCCTGAAATGCAGCAATATGATGCCATCGGATCTACAAAACAGCATTGAGATAATCTGCACATAGCTGCAGTTTCCACCTGAAAAGACAATGATACAACTTTGAGAGGATGGGCGAAGAACACGGGGGGAAAGGGGACTGGGTGTTGGATTCATTAGGGGAATTTGTATGCGCAGCTACCAAAAGTGGATAAATCGCTACTGGGCAGATTGGGTGGGCCATTTTGATTTCCCTACCATCTTTAATCACTATGTTTACTTCTGCCTTTATAGAATTTTATCCCCAATATTTATCATGTTCCTTTGCCAAGCTCACCATTCACTTAATTTCACTCACACTACACTTAAACTCATTCAAGCTTTCTTTCTAATCAGAAGCCATTCAAATAAACTCTCAATTAGAGATCTGTGTACACAAACACTCTAACGCACTCCCTCTCTCATCCAGAATCAGACACCAACTGACTCTCTTAAGTTTTCCTCACTGGCATCCGTAGCATTCAGGAAAGTGTTCCTACTCTCACTGATGTCACCAATTAGTCCCATTCTATTCTAAATAAAACCCTCTATTTCCCTTATTTCCTCTACTTTCTATTTTTCACAAACATACTGGAGCACATGACAGTTTTCTATCCCCTCAAAACCTACTATCAGCTTCAAACACAATTTTCTCCTTTCCAACATCACTACAGATTGGCAGTTACAGCTGATCAAATAGCAACATTGTCTCCAGGTGAATTCCTCCCCCTCAAGTTGCTTCTGCCCCTCCATTGCCAGATGTTGACTTCCTGTTGCAAAAAGGAGAGGGGCTGCAGCAGCAGCAGCAATCAGTGCTGGAAGGGGGGCGCAAGGGATGAGGTTTGCCTAGGGCATCTTATCTCCATGTGCCTGCCCTGCTCCCTGCTACTGCTTCAGAACCATAAATGGAAGATCCACGTGTTGAATATTCATCAGCTGTGTGCAGATGCTGGTTAATTTAGCTTGGTTAGCATTTGTGAATCCCCATTTTAGACATGGAGAGGAGAATTGAGACATCCTACTACTACTATTCAGCACTTATAAAGCGCCACGCACGCAGCGCTGCACAGCTAACCTACAAGATGTAGCCAATATACAAGAGACAATCCCTGCCTGTCAGAGTCATGCTCATCGGAGCTTACAATCTAAGGTAGAACAGTACAGAGCATTAGTCAGTTCAGCGCAAGGTACGGTGTGGTACAGTTTGGTTTATAGTTTGGTCATAAACGTTGACGAGGGTTAGGGTAAGATGAGGATGGAAGTCAGGATCTGAATGCAATGGTGAAGAGGTGGGCCTTCAACCTGGATTTGAGTAGGGCTAAGGAGGATGCCTGGCGCACAGACGCAGGTAGGCTGTTCCAGGCGTATGGTGCAGCAAGGTGAAAGGAGCGCAGTCGGGAGTTCGCAGTGCGGGTGAAAGGCATTGATAGTAGTAATTTGTTAGCGGGGACATAGGGAGAGATAAGAGATAAGAGGTATTGAGGGGGCCATAGAGTGAATGCATTTATAGGTCAATAGGAGAAGCTTGAATTGGATGCGGAATTGAACAGGGAGCCGGTGAAGCCACCTGAGAAGAGGAGTAATGTGGGCATGGCGAGGCTGGCAGAAGATTAGTCGAGCAGCGTGATTTTGTATAGATTGAAGGGGAAGGAGGTAGCTCACAGGGAGACCAGCGAGGAGTAGGTTGCAGTAATCGAGACGCGAGGAGATTAAGGAGTGGATTAGCGTTTTAGTAGTGTGTTCAGAGAGGAAGGGGCGGATTTTGCTGATGTTGTACAGAAAGAAGCAGCAGGTCTTAGCTACAAGCTGGATATGATCGGAGAAGGAGAGGGAGGTGTCAAAGATAACCCCTAGGTTGTGGGCCGAGGGAACAGGAAGGATAGTAGAACCATCCACATAGACTGTGAGAGGGGGAAGTGGGGAGGAGGAGTTGGGTGGAAAGACAAAGGAGTTCAGTCTTGGCCATGTTCAGTTTCAATCGGCGATGAGACATCCAGGCAGCGATGTCTGAAAGACAGGCAGAGATTTTGGACTGGGTTGCTTGAGAAATATTAGGTGTAGAGAGGTAGATTTGGGAGTCATTGGCATAGAGATAGTACTGAAAGCCATGGGAGGAGATAAGCGCGCCAAGGCCTTGGGTGTAGAGAGAGAAGAGGAGGGGGCCCAAGACAGATCCCTGGGGTACATTTACATGGAGTGGGGTAGGGGAGGAGGAGAAGCCACCAAAGCATACACTGAATGAGTGATGGGAGAGGTAGAAGGAGAACCATGATAGTATGGAGTCCTTGTAGCCAAGCCAGGAGAGGGTGGTGAGGAGAAGGTTGTGGTCAACGGTGTCAAAGGCAGCAGAAAGGTCAAGAAGGATGAGGATAGAATAGAGGCCCTTAGATTTAGCTAGGAACAGATCGTTGGTGACTTTTGTGAGTGCCGTTTCAGTGGAGTGTAGGGGACGGAAGCCGGATTGTAGTGGGTCCAGGAGGGCCTGGGATGTGAGGAAGTCGAGGCCGGGGAGCGGCATTTGGACCAAGTTCGTTCGGCAGAACAGGCGCAGATGCGTAGGTAACGGATTGTGGGTGAAAGCCAGGGTTGGGGAGTAGATCGTTTGACATGACGTGGGGTGGGAGGGGTGGGAGGGGCAAGAGTGTCAAGGGCTGAGGATAGTGTAGCATTGTATGAAGATAAAGCCTCGTCGATGGACTTGCAGGAGAAAATGGAGAAAAGAGATGGAGAAATGGTGGAGGAGAGAGTCAGGGGATCAATATTATGAAGGTTTCTAAATAGGTCGGAGGAGACAGGACGAGGTTGGGACGGCGGAAGCTGAAGAGTAAATGTTAAGAGGTGATGGTCAGATGAGGAAAGGACTGATTTGCGGAAATTTGAGGGAGAAGAATTGGAGAAGAGTATTAGGTCAAGGCAGTGGCCGTGTAGGTGTGTGGGGGCAGTGGAGCAAAGTTGGAGGTCGAATGAGGAGGTGAGAGTGAGGAACTTTGAGGCATGGGGGTCGGAAGGGTTGTCGATGTGAATGTTGAAATCGCCAAGAATAAGAGTGGGGGAGGAGGGATCCATAAAGGCAGAAAGCCAGGAGTCGAAGTCAGTGAGGAAGGTTGATTTGGATTTGTCGGGTGGGCGATAAATAACGGCTACTCAGAGGGGAAGTGGTGTGAGGAGGCGAATGGAGTGGACTTCGAAGAAGAGGAGGGAGTGTGATTTGGGTGGCAGGAGGGGTTGGAATTGGCAGGAGGGAGAGAGTAGGAGGCCAACGCCACCACCACAACCAGTGAATCGAGGTGTATGGGAGAACTGGTAGCCCCAATAGCAGAGAGAGGCAATGGATGCAGTGTTGTCTGGGGGGAGCCAGGTCTCGGTCAAGGCAAGAAGGTGTAGGGCATTAGAGATAAAAAGATCGTGAATAAAAGGGTTTTTTTTTTAATGACTGAGCATGCGTTCCATAGGGCGCAAGAAAACGGGAGAGTGGAGGGGGGGAGGAGAGGGATATGGATAAGGTTGGCTAAATTATGTGTGGATTTCTTGTTAGAGTAGCGTGGGGGTCTATTTCTAGGGTAATATCGAGATTTAGAGGGAGCAGGGTGTGGGTGGGTATGTCTGGGTGTGTGTGCTATCCAAGAGGGACATGAGGGAGGGGACGTGAGGGGTAGATTGATGGTATTAGGTAGGTTATGTGAGGGATTATTTTTGAGGGTAGGGTTGGAGTTGATATCTATGGATGAGTGAGTGTGGGATGAATGAGGGTGGGTGGAAGGAGGGAGGAGCGGGATGTGGATGAGATTAGATAGGGTACGTGAGGAACTTTTTTTAGTGTGAGAAAGAAATCGGGGGGGGGGGGGCAGGGTTGGGGTTGATATTACCTGATGAGAGAAGGAGTATTAGAGAGCGAGGTAGAGTGGAGATAGTATGGCGGAAGCGAGGGTGGGGTTGCCTCAAAAAGAGGGGGGCTGGTTGAATGCAGGGGATGGCATGAAGAAGCTCAAGAGCAGATGCTAGGCTAAGGGGCAGAATGGAGGGAGAAGTGAAGAAGGTAGGGGGAGGGTAGGGGAAGAGGAGGGAGGGTGTTGGTAGGAGGGGAGGCAGTTGGGGAGAATGAGGAAGAGAAGGACAATGAGATGTGGGGCCATGGTAGTGGGCAGCAAGGTCTGAGCAAGCAATGGGTAGCAGGTTCTAAGCACACAATGGGTAGCAAGTTCTATGTAGGCAATGAGTAGCAAGTACTAGACAAAGAATAGGTAGCAAGTAATAGGCAAACAAGCAGGCAGTGGATAGCAGTTCAAAGCAAACAATGGGTAACAGTTCTATGCAGGCAGTGGATAGCAGTTCTAAGCAAACTGGGTAACTGTTCTATGAAGGCAGTGAACAGCAGTTCTAAGCAAACAATGGGTAACAAACAGTTCTATGCAGGCAGTGGATAGCAGTTCTAAGCAAACAATGGGTAACAGTTCTATGCAGGCAGTGGATAGCAGTTCTAAGCAAACTGGGTAACAGTTCTATGCAGGCAGTGGATAGCAGTTCTTAGCAAACAATGGGTAATAGGCTCTATGCAAATACGTTCTCAGCAGGTTCTATGCAAGCAAGCGCTGTGCCCGTTCTGTGCAAGTAAGTTCTATGCAGCAATGGGAAGCAGGTTCAAAGCAGAGTTACTTGCAGGATGCGAGGTCATGGGAGACACTAAGCTGTGGGTAGGGGTGGTAGGTGCTTACTTTATGTGGGATCTGAGTGGCCAGGTGTGTAGGAGAGATAATTTTTGCTCGGCTCATTGGCATTTCTCCTGTGATCGGTTTATGTTGGGGTGACGGCTTGCGCGAGGGCGCCTTTGGTCCCTGCCTAAGGGCCACACCAAAGGGCCCTCTGGCGAGGCCCTCAGGCATGGGCCCGCCAGCGCAGGCACGCCGAGAGCGCTCCTGCCCTTAAGCCGCTGCCGATGTTGGCCCGATTGGCCTTGGCATGTGGAGGGGGAGGAGCCGCTTCTCCTGCTCCACTCCCTGATGCCGATCAGGTAGAGGTGCTCACAGGGGGCTTCCTTCTGGTGCCAAGAGCGCTCCTGCCCTTAAGCCACTGCCGGTGTTGGCCCGTTGGCCTCCAGGTCAGAATGTGCTCATTTCCCCCAGTATTTTACAAAAGGTTCTGCTGACCATAGAGCCTGGCATGGTGCTGCGAGTGTGTGTGTGTGTGGGGGGGGGGGGAGCCACCATTTAGGGTATTCATGAAGCTTGGACCACTACTGATTCTGAGGTCCCACATTTTGCCAATGATGTTTTGCTGCAGAACATGCACCCTTGAGGTCGCTGGCTTTCCCTTGGGTTCTCTTTTTTAAAGGTCAGTTTCCGCCACTGGTATACCAAGGGCAGGGCAGTGGATGTGGCCTACCCCTGGTGCTAGCCGGGAGGGGTGCATTCCTGTTAGACCCACACTATGGAGGCAGCACAACAAACATAACTGAAATACTTCAGCCAGGAGAGAAGAGCTGGCCTGGACTGGAGGCAGCGCCACAAGCCACCTGTCTTTAAGGTATGTTTGCCATGCTACCTCCAAATTGTGGGCCTGATGGTGGGCCTGATTGCACTGTGCCGCAGAATGGTGTGCTTTTGATGTGGCACTGGCTGCAAGGGGAGACCCACCCTGGATACAAAGGGGCTAGAAATGCAACTGGTGCCAGCCTTCTGGTTCTGATCTGTTTAAAGTTGAGCCCATCCTTTTGTAACAAATGTCCCCTCACCCTGATTGTTGCCTAGTTCCTAACAAAACGAAATCCCTCCTCCCTGCACCATTGTTTCATCTGCACATTGAAACTCTGGATTCTGCCTGCCTCTTGGAATGGGGAACATTTCTGAGAATGCAGCCTTGGAGGTTCTAGATTTCAGCTTTCTACTTAAAAACCTAAATTTGGCTTTCAGAGCTTCCCTCCCACAATTCCCAATGTCTTTGGTACCCAAACGTATCAAGGCAGCGGGCTCCTGTCCAGCATTGCCTATAAGCTTATCAGGGTCACATATGAATTCCATATTGCATAGGTTTGCAATTTAAGCCAAAGGCCAAAGAAGGAACTATCTTCAGATGGCTAACCCCTCTTCTGCCCATTCTTGTCAACTGGAGGCTCTGATGACATTCTGTGGGTTTTTTAAATCATTTCTTCTGCCAGTTTCCTCAGTATCTCTCTTTTTTGTTCTTTCCAACTTTACTGCTATATCCTTTTGTAATGTTTAGCCATTCTTTGAACTCAGAAACCTATCTATAGATGGGCAAGTGGGGCAACTACTCAGAGTACAACGCTCCTTGGGGTGTAGTGTATATCACTGAAATACAAATGAGTCAACAGAGGCTGAAAGACCAGGAAAAGAGGCTCTCCTCCTGTCACACTGACTGAGGGGAGCAAGGGAAAAAGGATGGCCACTCAGGGTGGAGAGACGGGGTGCAGACAAAGGAACAGGAGTCCAGACCTGCAAGAGAAGGCACAAATCATATTGCCATCCTCAGGAGCTAAAATGCCTAGTGACCACTCTGCTTGAACTCAACAGAGATTAATATAATGCCAAGTAGTAGACTTTGCCCCCTCACACACTTTCTGCTTTTACCCTTGGCCTGTCTTTCGCCTTTAACATCAAGTATATACTCCCTACTATAACGGACAACACACATAGCTCAAACGAAATGACGCTCCATTCTATTATGCCCTAACACCTCCATTGTTACTCACACTGGTTTAGTTGAAATATTCTGCTTAGTTATTACTCTCTGCTTTGTTTAAGTTAAGATGTTCTATGTAAAAAGTTAAGATGTTCTATGTAAAACAAACTTCGCTTTGTTAACTGTTGTTAATTGTACACCGCAACTGATCGCTGGAAGATGCGGTATATAAATGAGTGTAAAATAAATAAATAAAATAAAATTAAGAGTGTCCCCTGTGCCACTCCTTTTTCTCACCTAGCCTCACTGCAGATTCCACAGTCTTCTTTGCTACTGGATACTCTTCAGGCGGGGATGGATTTTATTGACCGAACAGGATAATTATTCAAAAATGGTGCACATGGTTTGTATTAAATCACATAGCTTCCTTCTCTGCAAATATGCTTCTCTGTGTTTTAAAGTCTGTCTCCTGAGATGCCGTCCTTGGGGATTGAACTTTACTGGTAAGCAATTTTTCTCTGCCCTAAGAGGATTGCAGAGAGAAACTGAGAGCATTCATTTGCGAAGACAATGGATGAGCTTTTACTTTCGGAAGCTCATCCCCTCCCCCCCCCCCCCCCCCCTTCCAGCATTCAGAAAGACGGGTGTGTTTTAACATGCCTGGAGCACTACCTTGCTGAGTCACATCTCTGGGGTCTGTGCCTTCTGCAAGCATCTACTCTGGAGCAGCCGCATTCCTTACATTCGACAGGCCTGCCCACCCTTCTGCAATGATCTTTCTTTGTTCTAATCCCAGCAGGCCCGTGTCTAGGAAACACTGTTTAATCTGTTACAGCAAGTTACTGTGATGTTGATAGTGATTTGCAACCTGTAAACAAGACACTGAAAATTCATAAAGGTAACAGATAATATCAGGCTATAAACATTTCTATGAATGTATAGCCTAGCAAGGTTCTTTAAAAGAAAAGAAAGCTTGTAACCATTCTAAAACTAAAGCCCAGTGCAGCACGAGTTAAAATGATATTGTTGAATAGGAATTAATTAAAGTTATATATGGGATAAATTAAATTCTTTGGGCATGGTCCACTAGGTAGCTGGAAGATCAATTCAATTTGGAAACTATTTTATTCATTTTTTAATCTGAAGTAAAACATTTGGGGATGGTCCTGAATGCTGCCTTCATATTTCAGGCCCAAGTAAGATCTATAACCAAAAAAGGCTTTGCGTCAATTAAGTTTAGTATAATATCTGTGATCTTCATTTGTTTAAATAGTCTTAGAACAGTAGTACAATCTGTTGTACTCTCATATCTTAACCAATGCAAATTTTAGTCATTATATTTTAAAAAGGATATAGCAGAATTAGAAAAGGTACAGAGAAGGGCCACCAAAATGGTAAAGAGGATGAAAGGATACCTCTACGAGAAAAGGCTTAAATGTTTAGGGCTCTTCAACTTGGAAAAGAGATGGCTGAGGGGAGATATGATAGAGGTCTACAAATTAATGAATGGAGTGGAACGGGTAAACGTAGATCAGTTATTTACACCATCAAAAAGTAGAAAGACTAGGACACGTGCAATGAAGCTATAATGTAACCCATTTAAGACTAATAAGAGAAAATATTTTTTCATTCAACGTGTAATCAAACTCTGAAATTTGTTACTGGAGGATGTAGTAAAAACTGTTAGTATAGCTGGGTTTAAAAAAGGTTTGGACAAGTTGCTGGAGGAAAGGTCCATAAACCATTATTAAAGGAGACCTGGGAAATCCACTGCTTGTCCCGGGACAAGCATTGTGGAACCTGTGTGCCTTTTTGGGAATCTGACATTGGCTACTGTTGGAAACAGGATACTGGGATTGATGGACCTTGGTCTGACCCAGTATGGCATTTCTTATGTTCTTATACGCTCGCTTTCAAAAGAAGCTATTGAACAGGTTTCAGGTTGTGCTAAACACAATCACTAAAGTGTTGACAGGTCATAAAATATGGGCATGAGTAACCATGATGCTAATCGCTTTACACTGCCATTTGTTCTTCCTGTGAAATTTAAAATTCCAGTTCTTACATTTCAAGCAATAGCTGGCATTGGGCAGAAACGTTGCTAGAAAAGTTTACTGATTATGCCCTGCCAGACAGTTGTGATTGAGTCAGGAACATCTGATTCTTTCTGGCAAAAACAGTATCCAAAGTATTCAGACCTCAATGAAATTTTTTAGCAGGATAATGGTATATTTGGAATACATGGCCGCTGTCTATTAATTATATTTCTGATTGGTTTTCCTTTCAGAAAGCTTTGAAGAGATTATTAATTTTTAGTAGTCAGACACTCTAGACTTATTAGTTCTGCGTTTCTGGAGTTCTTTCCCATTTAGGTGATGTGGTACTGTAATGATCAGCAGTTGGGCCCAGGTTTATATAAATGGTGGTGGTTTTAGGACACATTTAATGATTGTGCAGTTTCAAAGATGATATGTTGATTGTTTGCAATTTTTCATTTTGAGAGCTTTTTAGAATTAAAGATAATGCAATAGAAGGAAGTACTTTTTGAGCATTTTCCAAACACACAGTTTAAACTTTAAGCTCTATGTAGTGTAATTTATTTTGGGAGTGATAAAAATAGATTAGGCTTAACCTCAGACTCTGGCTGGACACCTGACTTAATGCCGTAAGGAATAGGCTGATTCATTCCTGGATTTACTCACTGCATGCAGGGCCTTAAACATGGATTTTCCCAAGAAAAACAGACCTACAAGTTTATACGTTTAGTAAGATAAACCCAGGACTGATTGAGCCTGTTTCTTATGACATGGAGCCAAGAGATAACCCTACTGGATTCTTGCCAGCAAGCCAGCCATAGACTAATGAAAACCCTAGACTATCTCCCACACACACATTCAATCAAACAGGGAAACAGAGACAAACATATAATTTTTGTCGGAACGTACACCGTGAAGAAACAATTTCTCTCGAGGTGTAATGTTCCTTTTTTATCTTTTTAAGTGGAGATACCACAGAATAGGCCCTGAGAGAATATTCTCTCAACACCAAATTATAAACATCAACTACTCAATTGGGAGATCACTTAGCTGAGTCAAAGTATGCGGGTCCAATCCTCATTACATCCGAACTTTGAACACTCGTGTGTAATCTTCAAGCACCAAGCTCCAAAGTGGTATGAAAAGCACCGCAATTTCAGCTCAGCTTTTGCTTCGATCTGAATTGTGGCAACATCACCGATATAAACCCATCTCAGTCTAGTAACCCAACGTTGTGTTTCTGGCCAAAGACATTCCTGGCCCTTTCTCAAACCATGTCGCTCACTTCACTTCCGGATACCAATCCTATTTAAAGTCCCTCAAAAGTAATCACATGATCAGTTGATAATAGCGTAAAGGCTCACGGGAGTTGTAGTGGTAGGCTTCATAAAATACTCCACCAATCTAATGATTAGTTTAAACCAGTAGGTGTTACAGTGTTCAAAGTATATATCCAAAATTGTTCACGATAACTTAGCAAAGAGTCCCTGTCACCTCCTCGAAGCATTAAAGGAGCATGATCCAAAATCCTCCACCGTAAACCAGTAAATTGATGATTGGTGATTGGCAGCTTGACAATGTGTTACCACAGGAGCTGACAACACAACATTTGTGGTACAGGATTTATGTTCTTGGAGCCGCCGCTTCATCGTCCGATTAGTTTTTCCAACATATAGCTTCGGACACGGACAGATTAAAACATAAACTACAAATGAAGATTGGCAATTAGTAACCTACTTGCTGTATATCCGTTGGCCAGTATTTGGATTCTCCCAATAGTGGCCCTCTATCGTAGAATTACAAAACTCACAAGTAGTGCATGAAAAATGGCCAGCGGTCACCTGTGAACAGTGGTCTCCCGAATTATGAATAGTCCAATCAGCAATATTTCTCCCATGGTCAGCCATGGCAAAGATCAGAGATAAAGAGATTGATTCTCAGTTGGCCATGTGAAGATGAAGGTAACTGAAGAAAAGTGTCTGGTTAACTTTACGCTTGTGTTTTGGCCAATCAGTTACCCAGAATATATTAATAGGCTAGCGCTTAAGGTCAGTGCTTAGTGGTCAAAGTTTAACCATGCCACTGCAATGTCCCCACTTTCGCCTCCTTTTGTGTGGATAATTTTATGTGGGCTATAACTTTCCTGGACAAAATTTAGCTGATGAGCAAGGAGGGGAGAGCTCAGAGGGATTTGTCTGGCTAATTACCCTTTGGGAAAACAACTTTCCAAATTTAATTATATGCAGCCAGCATTCAGGTACCTATATCCCTTGGTATGGATCTAAGAACCTGAATCGCTGTCTGACTATGACCACTGCTTGGATGCCTGGAAACAGACTTGGCTTCACTTCAGATTCCTGTCTTTTCTTTAGCAGTATCCATTTCCAAGGGCTACAGTGGTGAAAGGGGAAACCACATTTACCGTCTGTGGGTCCTGAGAAGTGAGAGAAGCCTTGCTTCAAGACCCTGCTCTTGTAGATGCTTTGCATGGGTGGACTCAATGTCTCACTCTCTCTTTCCACACACATACAAAAGCGTTCCAGTCCAGTTCAAGTTTTGTAAAAAAAAAAAAAAGTCTTTACTGGCGGATTAAAATCAGGTTAAAAATCTGTTATCTTCACAGACAAAAAAGAAAAGACAAAAATTAAATAGAAATTGAGAACTTATTTTTCTCTTTTCTTTCCAATTCAATCTTTTGTCAGGAATCTATCTCTTCTTTACTGAACACTCTCACAGTTGGGATACTCCTTTTCTGACCTGCAAGACAACATACCAGAATCCTTTTACATCTAGAAGAAGACAAATTTCCCTCTTAAATTCAGGTTCTTATACCCCTCTATGACATCACCTGCTCTCCTCTCATGGCCTTCCAAATAGGTCTCACTGACTTCCTAAAGCCTTTCATCTACATGCTCTTTCCCACATTATTACATCAAACAGCTAGCTAGGCGAGTGGTACTTCTGTAGCATACCATTACACGTTAGCCCATCGGACATTATGGGGATCATTCTGAACCACAAATAAGTCGTCTGTACATGCAGGATAGACGTGGAGTGGAGGAGTGGCCTAGTGGTTGGGGCAAGGTACTTCAGGCCAGAGGGTCAGGGGTTCAAATCCCACTAAAGGACAGCAACCTTGGGCCAGAAGGACTGGGGTTTCTAGTTCCACAGGTGCTCCTTGTGGTCTTGGGCAAGCCACTTAACCCTCCATAGCCCATGTTCCCTGTAAAATAGTTATCTCCAAGTTATAGTGCCCTGTTCAATGTAATTTCAGTTTGTTCAATGTAAACCACCTTGATATCATGAAAGGTGGTATATAAGAAATGTTAAATAAATAAAACTGTATTTTGCACACTCACGGCCCTGTACATACATGGCACATAAACAGGGATCCCAGAATGTGAGCAGGAGGGGGCATAACAGGGACGTGGCCAGCTACAGAGACGTATAAACCATATTCCAGCGCTACCCATGCATGTCCAGAGTAGTTCCCGTGGACGTCCAGGTTATACCTGCTGAAAGGTGGAATAAAGGTAGGACTTAGAAATATTTCTGCCCTGCACCTCAATGTGGCCCATAGTGGTGAATGGATGTGTAACCTATGCTGTGCACTGTTGTGTCTGCAGGCTGGGAAACCACAGCATGCAGTGTTCCTGAACAGAAAGCAGAGGAGAGGGAGGTTAGAAGTCACAGTGACACAATCAAACACACCCACAAATGTATGGGGAAGAGCACAGATGCACTTATTGGTCATGCTGGCATTTGCTGAGTGAGCTAAAGGGGCAAAGCGTGGGTCCCCTAATGATGCCCACATCCTTGAAATGATACTGGTGATGGAGCCCTAAGACCCCATGTGAAAGCTCCCTGCTACATGGTTCCTGTGTTTGGTATCGAGTTAGTGTTGCCCACTACGGCACCTCTTTTCTTTGAGGATACAGTGACTGTTTAACACTGTATGGTACTCCTACTTTACCGATGAGTTCTTAGTTAATGTGCTATTAGAGTGAGTTCCCTCTCTTAGGTTTTACATACAGAATGCCTTTGTAAGTACCAATTACAATATCATAGATGGTTTAATAATTCAGTTCCTCCTCATCTCTCTTCAGTGCCCCAAGACAGAGATAATATATGTCCTTATTTTAGGATGAAATGGTTAAGGACTCTTGTATGCACTCCGCCTTATGTCTTACCTTTTTTATGGGTTTTAACTGTCGTTAGTTTTTATTATTATTCATGTATTGACTTATTTATTTATTTATTGCTAGTCATTATTATGCATTGTTGTCTTATTGTTTTTAATATTATTTTTTATATCATTTATAGTGTTTTTAATTCATTTATATTTATTTTTTGAGGATGCGTACCCCCTGAAGAAGGCAGTTTGCTGAAATGCGTAGGGGACATTTATGACAATAAAGCACCTGTGACCTCCGTATACCACTCGCTCTGTTATATTCAAAGTACTGATATCCATGGTTTCCATTTCATCATCTATGTTATTCAGTGCAGGGCATGCTGTTGGCAGATGTCTGCTTCTGTGGGACTGTAGGTGAGCATGCGTATGTGGGTGTGGTCAGAGGGCTGCACGGGGGATCTAGAATGCACATCCACATATCCAGGGGGGAACATGTATGCCTGGCAGGTACCTGGACTATAGGGCTGACTGAAGCATCAGCAGGTGCAAGTGAGAACAGAAGGAGTGAGCAGGATGGGTCCGCATTCACGTACCTGTCCATACACTTCCCTGTCACTAATATGGGGACCTCAGCAGGAGGGCGTGGAACACTATGCCATGCCAGGTGCACCAGCATTGCTCTACACAATGTGCATAGTTGTAGGGAGTGACGTTGGTGTCTCTGGGCATGTCTGTGTGGTGCTTGCACTGCTGACTGATGTCATTCCACTGGCCCTTTATTAGTGATAGGGAAAAGTTTGGCTAGTTCGCTATAGGGGGCCTGTTCTGCTGGGTTCATGTACTTACCTAGCATTGTACAGATGAGTTCCTGAGATGTCTACGCCATGCATACCTGGGGAGGTCTATTGCCATTGATGTAGTGGTGCACTGATACTTGTGCCAGATGGATCACTCTCTGCCTGTTTTCCTGCTACATTACAGTGCACTGTGATTGCTTGGTAGTGTTCTGGGCATGCCACATACTAGTTTCTATCATCTAACTTGTATCCTCCTATGGGTATCATTAGCTTACATTGTAATTCTGCCTCATAACGGCACTGTCCATGGCCACAGCTGCTTAAAAGCTGCATGTTTTGAAGGGGGGCGTGGCCGTTCATGGGTGTATCGTGGAGACAGGCAGGGTCACAGACGTACATCTTTTCGGAATACGGTAAGCACGGAGATGTAAAATGCTGTTGTCTGCATATATCCATCTTCATTCAATGTAGCACTGTGTGTGGGCCGTGCCTTGTATGTCCACAGAATATGAACAATTCTGTGCATTCAGCTGCATCTACCTCCACGTGATGCAGAATCCAGTTCTATTTCTGCACATTTCCATTTGGATGAGTCTGCTGCTGGACATACATGTTTTCGGAATCGGCCTCCACTTGAGCACTGAAACAAATGAATTAAATTAGAGCATTTTAGTGACCTGAAGTACAATTTCATCAACTAGAACATTTCAAAACTGTTTATGCAGTCTTTCGTTCGGTCAAATTTGGACTACTGCAGTTCTCTTTATCTGGATTTCCCAGATAAAATTGTTAGAAAGCTCCTGCTAGTCCTGTGTGTGTGTGTGTGTGTGTCCCTTACAGAGGCTATGCACACTGTTTGGCAAACAGAGGCCACAGCTTCCAAGAGCAATACTGTCTTTCATTTTCTACTCTTATGGATATTGGAGTTCCTGAAGTGGGACCAATATCGCTGGGAGACCTGTGGCACTTTCACTCTACTCACCTTTCTTTTCTTTCTATTAAGAACAGAGTCCAAACAAGAATTTCTTTCTGAAACAAAGGGTTTACTTAAAGAAAATTTCGGGTCACTGACAACATTAATAAACAGGTATTGGCAGGGCCGACCCGTCCATTGAGCAAGAATGTTGTTGGCACAGGGCCCCGCGCTTCAGGGGGCCCCACGCCAACAACATTTTGCACACTGCTGACCTTCTTTAGCGGCACCCGGCAGTTTTAGACCCTTCCACAGCCCATTTCAAGCCCAAGCCCAAGCCCCCTCCCCGAAGAGCCCCACAGCAGGCTTAAGTGGCTCCCTGCAGACTCAGCACAGCTCGTTACAGCCGCCGAAGTGAAGAGCGTTGTTCCCTTCACTTGGGCAGCTGTATTGTAATGAAGATCGCAGGCACGCTGAGAGTTCCAGCGCGCCTACGATCTTTATTACAATACAGCTGCTGAAGTGAAGGGAACAACGCTCTTCACTTCGGCGGCTGTAACGAGCTGTGCAGAGCCTGCCGGGAGCCGCTGAAGCCTGCCGCAGGGCTCTTCAGGGAGGGGGGCTTGGGCTTGAAATGGGCTGTGGAGGGGTCTAAAACTGGAATTGGGCTGGAGGGGGGCTATAATTGGAAATGGGCTGAATGGGGGGGAGGCTAGGATTGGAATTGGGCTCGGGGGGCTATAACTGGAAATGGGCTGAATGGGGGGAAGCTAGGATTGAAAATGGGCTGTGGGGCTATAATTTGAAATGGGCTGAATGGGGGGAGGCTAGGATTGGAAATGGGCTGAGTGGGGGGTGGCTAGGGCTGCAAATGAGCTGATGGGAAGGACTAGAACAGCAAATGGGCTTTTGGGGGGTAGGATTGGAAATGGACTGATGTAGTTCTGGAATAGGATTGGAAATGTCCGATGGGGAGGGGGGCTACTTTTAGAAATGGCTGATAGGGGCAGCTTGGACTGGAAATGAGTTGATGGGGGGGGGCTTGGACTGGAAATGAGCTGATGGGGAGGCTCAGACTGAAAATGGACTGAGTGTGGGGGAGCTTGGACTGTAGATGGGCTGAAGCTCCTCCACACTCGACCCAATTTCCAGTCCAAGCCCCCCCCCCCCCATCAGCTCACTGGAATAGGATTGGAATTTGTTTATGGGGGCGCTAGTATTGGAAATGGCTGATGGGGGGCCTAGGATTGCCAATGAGCTGATGGGGGGAGCTTGGACTGGAAATGGGTGGATGGGGGGGTGGAATAGGACTGAAAATGAGCTGATTGGGGGGGGCTAGGGCTGGAAATGGGCTGATGCGGGGGGGGTGGAGAATGCAATTAGAAGGGAGTGGATGCTGAGCGGGGCTGGAAATAGAAGGGAGCTGATTTTGGGGGAGGACTAGAAGGGGATGAGGCTGGGGGAATGAGGATAGAGAGGGAAAAGATATTTTGTGTGGGAGGGAAGAAAAATCTACAAATTGCTGGGTATTGGCAGAGTAAGTGGAAATTGAGAATGGAAGGGTGAAATTTGAGTGGATGATAAAGGAATAAAAAAGAAATTGGGGAAAGAGCAAAAGGGGCAAGATCAGTATGTTAAAGCAGATGTAGAAGATAGAATGGGAAAAATCTAGAAGAGAGAAGAAAGGACAAATGGACAGCAGACAATGGAGAATTAGTAGAAGACAGAAGAGACCAGAAGAAAGTGACTGGAGCAATTGCAATTGAAAAACAAAATGCCCAAACAACAAAAGGTAGAAAAATACTTTTTTATTTTGAATTTATTAACTGGAATATGTCAGCTCTGGGAAATGTGTATCACTAACATCTTTGCATTTTTGTTTAGTACAAAAGGAAATTTATTTATAGTGTTGTTGTACATTCCAAGTTTAGCTTTTGGTGTTCCATATTTAATTATTGTCTTCCGATTTCTAAATTGTGATTCCTTGTTCTTTGGTGATGGTCTATGTTCTGCATGTGTAACTGAGCTGAGGTATTCTATTCTTGTAGTTTCTGTTTGACAGTGCCACTTGTTCTCTTTCCCTAGTAGGAGATGTATTGATTTAATATTTGCAGTGTTGCCTTTTTTTTAAAAGGTAGGATTTGGTGCATTGTAAGTCCTAGTAACCAGCTGTTATGATACGGCTGGTTTGCTATGGCTTCTAAATGGTCAGTGTTATAGTACTTCCTAATGTGCCTGGCGGTTGGCACTGGAGTATAGTAATGTAGAAATCTGGTAGTCTTTCTTTATCCAGACACTCATTAAGAGGTATGTTAACATTATGCTAATGTTTACGCAAATGAGACTTCTTATGGAAATGAGGCCCCATAATGAGCCTCCGCACATGGCCCCGCACCCCCCTTGGGCCACCCCTGGGTATTGGCAAAGTCAAAAAACTATCATACAAGCAATTAAACTCCTTTCTCCTTACTCCAAGTATATTTCAAACAGTTACACTCCTGCTTCTCTTTTCTCCGTGCTGGAAAACTATTCAACACTGTTCCACTCCTCTCACCTTCCTTGCTAGGGTTACCAACTTTTTCAACGAGAAAAACCCGACACCTGTGGCTCGCCATGCTCCACCCATTCTCCGCCCCTAGTCCCACCCCTGCCACGCCCCCAGCCCCACCCACAAAAATTACCGAGGATACGTGTAGGCTAACTTCCTTGGTCAGATAATAATTAAACTGGGAACCCCAAAATCCAAACATGAAATGTACAACACTGGAGAAATAAAACTATAAAGTAATTTCCTCTTGCACTAAACAAAAACGCAAAGATGTTATCAATACACACTTCCCAGACCAAACATATTCCAGCTAATAAATTCAAAATAAAAAGTATTTTTCTACCTTCTGTTTGGGCGTTTTATTTTTCAGTTGCAATTGCTCCAGTCACTTTCTTCTGGTTTCTTCGTGTCTTCTGCGAGCTATCCATTTGTCCTTTCTTCTCTTTTAGATGTTTTCCATTCTCTCTCTATTTCTGCTTTAACATGGTGATTGTTTCCCTTTTGCTGTTTCCCCCAATTCTTTCCTTATTCCTTTATCATCCATTTAAATTTCACCCTTCCATTCTCAAGCCCCTCACTCTCCCAATACCCAGCCCATCATAGACTTTTCTTCCACACAAAATATTTTTCCCCTCTCCATTCTCATTCCCCATCTATTCTAGTCCTCCCCCAAAATCAGTTCCCTTATAGTTCTAGACCCACCCAGCATCCACTCCCTTCTAATCCCATTCTCCCATGCCCCACATCAGCCCATTTCCAGTCCTATTCCAGCTCTTCATCAGCCCATTTCCAGTGCTAGCCCTCACATCACAGACCATTTCCAGTCCTAGCCCCCCCCATCACAGCCCATTTCCAGTCCAAGTCCCCCATCACAACCTATTTCCAGTCCTAGGCCCCCCCCCCATCACATCCCATTTGCAGTCCGAGTCCCCCCGCACCATCACAGCCCATTTGCAGTCCTACCCCCCCCCCCACCATCACAGTCCATTTGCAGTCCTAGCCCCCCTAATCACAGCCTATTTCCAGTCCAAGTTCCCCCTCCCTCCACCATAGCCCATTTCCAGTCCAAGTTCCCCCCCCCCCATAGCCCTTTTCCAGTCCAGGTCCCCCTCCCCATCACAACCCATTTCCAGTCCATGTCCCCCCCCCATAGCCCTTTTCCAGTCCAGGTCCCGCTCCCCATCAAAACCCATTTCCATTCCATGTCCCGTCCCCCCACATAGCCCTTTTACAGTCCAGGTCCCCCTCCCCATCACAGCCCATTTCTTTCCAGTCCAATGCCCCCCCATAGCCCTTTTCCAGTCCAGGTCCCCCCCCCCTTCACAACCCATTTCCAGTCCAAGTCCCCCTAATCACAGCCTATTTCCAGTCCGTTCCCCCTCCCTCCACCATAGGCCATTTCCAGTCCAAGTTCCCCCCCCCCCCCATAGCCCTTTTCCAGTCCAAGTGCCCCCCCCCCCTAGCCCTTTTCCAGTCCAGGTCCCCCTCCCCATCACAACCCATTTCCAGTCCATGCCCCCCCCAGCCCTTTTCCAGTCCATGCCCCCCCCATCCCTTTTCCAGTCCAGGTCCCCCTCCCCATCAAAACCCATTTCCAGTCCATGTCCCCCCCTCCATAGCCCTTTTACAGTCCAGGTCCCTTACCATGCCTTCGTGTTTCTTTCCATTCCAAGTGCCGCCCCCCTTGTCCTTTTCCGTTACATGCTCCCCCACCCCATCACAACCCATTTCCAGTCAAATTCCACCCTCCTAGCCCTTTTCCAGTCCAGGCCCCCACCCCCCACAACAGCCCACTCAGTCCTGTGCCCCCCCCCCCCCCCCAAAACCGTGGCTGTCTGAGGCTTTAGAGGGAGCCGGGGAAGCCCGCGCGAGGCCCCGGCTCCCTCTGAACAGCTGCCAGCGTGAAGAGCCTTTTCCTTCACGCTGGCGGCTGTTCCTGTGAAGCCGCGAATGCTGGGAAAGGTTAAAGGGCATTGCCTTTAACCTTTTCCACCAATCGCGGCTTCACAGGAACAGCCGTCAGCGTGAAGGTAAAGGCTCTTCACGCTGACAGCTGTACAGAGGGAGCCGGGGCCTCGCGCGGGCTTCCCCGGCTCCCTCTGAAGTCCTCCGGGGGAGAAAAGCCGGTTTTTTTGCTCTGGCCGCTCCCGATCTTGCGGCCAGAGCAAAAAACCCGGCTTTTCAAGGGCCGGTTTTGCCTCTGCGCCGGCAGCCGGCCTGGCCATGGAAAAACCGGCCAGGCCGGCTGAAAACTGGCCAGTTGGCAACCCTATTCCTTGCTCACTGTGGTACCCTGAAAGGGAAACCCATCTCCTATACTATCTTCTTTTCACTGTACATTAGAACTGGTTGCTGCCATAGATGCAGCTCCTGACTCTGGTGTCACTGAGTCTTATGAATGTTCTTATAGATCTTCTCCTCTTTGCTAAGCTCAGTGACTTCCAGGTGTTATGTGGCTGCCTTGCCTTCCTCTCTCCAGTGGTAGTACTGCTTTTCTCTTCCTGTGAACTGTGAGTGCTCTGGCAGGGTTTGCACAGACATAGTGGAATTTGGATGGAAGGGCTATGTGACCTGGGTCATCCTTCTACCTCTCTGCCTCCTCCTTACATGCAGTAGCTAACCATGTGGATCATGCCAGATAGAATGATGGCAGGAGGAGCCAAGGATTCTCTTGCCCCATTCCTCGGGGCAGACTCTTACTTTATTCTTATGGTGCAGTGGCTGTTTGCCAAAGATAGGGTTCTGTCTCCAGAAGTGGTTTATATAGTGGTTGAATTTCCCTCCCAGAGGTAGCCTCTCCCAGAATGATGACATGGGGCAAAAGTGTCTTTCCTGTTCTGGAAAACTTATAGGGCAGACACTTACAGGTCAGATTCAGGGCCAGCCAGTCCATTGAGCAAGAATGTTGTTTGCACAGGGCCCTGCATTTCAGGGGGCCCCGTGCAAACAACATTCTGTATCAGTCCAGGTAGATTAAAAAAAAACCAAACAAACTGGTTGCTGCTGCCGCTGCCACAATGGCAGTGGCAGAATCAAGTGTCCCACAGGGCCCCCCCCCTGCCCGACAGAGCCCTCCCTGCAGCATCAGCTCCCTCAGCGTCGGCTTTCAGAGCCACAAAGGGTGAGTTTCTCTCTTGCGGCTCTGTTAAGCCCGCCAGGGCTGATGGGAAACAGGCATTTCCCCTGAAAAGCCCCTGAGCTGGGGGGGGGGGAGCTAGGACAGGAAATGGGCTGATGGAGGGGCTAAGATAGGACTGGAAATGGGCTGTTGGGGAGTGCTAAGATTGGAAATGGGCTGTGGCGGGGGCTTGGATTGAAATGGACTCATGGAGGGGCTAGAACTGGAAGTAAGCTCATGGGGGGCTTGGATTGGAAATGGGCTGAGTGGAGGGGAGCTAGGATTTGACATGGGCTGATGGTGGGGCTAGGAAAGGACTAGAAATGGGCTGATGGGGGGCTGGGATTGAAAATGAGCTGATGGAGGGACTTGGATAGGACTGGAATTGGATGGGGGAGGTAGGACTGGAAATGGGCTGATTGTTTGGCTAGGATTGGATTGGAAATGGGCTGATGGGGGGCTAGGACTGGAAATGGGCTGATGCGGGGACTAGAAGGGAGCGGATGCTGGGTGGGGCTGGAACTGATGTTGGGGGAGGATTAGAATGGGATGGAGCTGGGAGAGTGAAATGGAGAGGGGAAAAATATTTTGTGTGGGAGGGAAAACAAATCTACAATTGGCCGGATATTGGGAGAGTAGGTGGGGATTGAGGATGGAGGGGTAAAATTTGAGTAAATGAAATAGAAATGAGGAAAGAGCAAAAGGAGAAAGATTAGTATGTTAAAGCAGATGTAGAGAGAGAATGGAAAAAAAACTAGAAGAGAGAAGAAAGGACAAATGGACAGCAGACGATGGAGAGTTAGCAGAAGACACGAAGAAACCAGAAGAAAGTGGCTGGAGCAATTGCAACTGAAAAAAAAATGCACAAAAGGTAGAAAAATATCTCTTTATTTTGAATTTATTAACTGGAATATGTCAGCTCTGGGAAATGACGAAGGAAAAGATACCCGCAAGAAGAAGACACAGACAGGGATGCCTACCCGTCAATCCGAGCGGAAGCGAGACACCAAACGATGATGATTATACCGGATCAAGAGGATTTAGTTATTAATATTTCAGGTAAACAACTTTCAATAGATCAACTACAATTACTAAATCGAGGACTGTCATATGTCCCTGAAACTAGGTATGATCCGTTTCAATTTAGACTTGATTTAGAGAGTCTCATCAGGAAGTTAAATTTAAAGATATTTTTTGCAAACAATAGTGCTTTAAGCACAGATCTGACGGCAGACAATGAGAAGGACACAACAGAGGGAATCATCCGCAGAGTACCCCTCCCATTTAGATCCACATGGAATCCCCCAGGTCCACTCCATCCAACATTAACAGTTTTTCGTACACTGATACTACAGGACATAGAAGTCCTGGAACAATCTCAACGAAAGTCCTTTAATACTTTACCTCACCGAGAAAATCAGGCTCTACGAGAGCTGATGAAAAGGACTGATATTGTGATACAGAGGGCAGATAAGGGGGGAGCAGTGGTCATTCTAAGTAGGGAACAATATGTTTTTGAGGCCAGACGTCAGCTTTCAGATCAGTCAACATATTATTTGCTACGAGAAGATCCCACCATAGAGCTTCAACAACATATTTTTCACATCACCACAAATGCTTTGAATGATAAACTGATCTCTAAAAAAGAATTTAAATTTCTTAATGTGGATCACCCTACTCTAGCACGTTTTTACATTGTTCCCAAAATACATAAGAATTTAAATCAACCACCAGGTCGGCCTATTGTATCGACAAAGGGATCATTGCTAGAGCCCCTCTCGATATTCCTCGATTCTTTTCTCCGCCCACTTCTCGTGGACATACCGTCCTTTATTAGAGATACTTCTCATTTTTTACAAATTCTAGAGAGGTGCCCACAATGGGCATCAGATTCAAATATCATCTTAGTTACATTAGATGTTGTATCGCTGTATACCAGCATTCCTCAGGGACAAGCGCAAGAGACAGTGGTGCGAGCATTGAGGGACAGAGGAGATTTGTCTGAAGCACAGATTCAATTTTTATCAATATTAACAAGTTTGACCATCGGTCAAAATTATTTCAAGTTTGAAGAAGATCTGTTTCAACAGACATCTGGAATGGCCATGGGGGCGACATTTGCCCCGTCTATAGCCAATCTTTTCATGGGTTATTATGAGAAAAAATTATGGCAGCAGTCCCCATTTCAGTCAAATGTTAAACTCTGGTCTAGGTTTATAGATAATGTGTTCCTGCTCTGGCGGGGCCCCGGGGAAGTACTTCTTCAATTTATAAACTGGCTTAATGCCCAAGATCCGCATATTCAGTTCACTCATAATGTCCATGAAACTGAAATGGTTTTTTTAGATTTGTCGATTAAAAAGACTCCACAAGGATGGCAGACCTCACTTTATCGTAAAACTACAGCTAGGAACACACTGCTTCATTATCGGAGTGCTCATCCGCTTCGACTAAAAGAAGGGCTGCCGTTTTCCCAGTTCCTAAGATATCGCAGGAACTGTTCAGAGATTGCTGATTTCAAGCATAAAGCCAAGGATCTTGCGAAGAATTTTCAAGCACGGGGGTACCCAACCAGGGTAGTGTCGCGAGCTTACCACCGAGCGCTTTTTAATGACAGAGCAGCACTGTTGGAAACTAAGAAACCACGGAAAGAACTAGATTCTGATGTGATTAATTTTGTCACTCAGTACACTCCTTTTAGCTTCAAAATTAAGAAGATTGTTGCTCGCCATATCAAAGTCTTAAACACACTACCTAGCTTGGCCCAGAAGACAGTTCGATGTGTATGGCGCAGGAACTGTAATCTAAAGGACAAAGTGAGCCCGACGGTATTGCGTCCCGTATTGACCAACTCGGGGACAGTTTTGGGGCATTATAAATGCGGACATTGTTCTATATGCAATATAACAATAGAACTACAGCAATTTACTTATCATCGCAAGACATATGTTTTACGACATTACACAACTTGTAGATCGCAGAATGTAGTTTATGCTATAGTTTGCCCCTGTGACCTGTATTATATAGGTCAGACCAGTAGGGTTTTTAGAACTCGTATGTCAGAGCACAAGAGCCGATTAAAACATAATCTACAGCAAGCACCGTTGGTTTCTCATTGTCAGACACTACAACACAGTTTTGAACAGTTACGATGTTTTGTATTGAACAAGTCTCAATCCCAAAACATGGGAAGTCATTAGCTAAAACTTTGCTTTTTCATGAACAGCGCTGGATTTACCAGCTGCAGACACTTATTCCCAATGGGCTAAACTTGGAGATTGAATGGGGAAACTGCAGTTAAATACCTTGATTAGTAGTCTACAAGTTCACAGAGGGAGGTGACTATAAAATAAACTGACGGGAAAAATCAACACATGCGTAGTGTTTTTCAAGGCTAACAGAGGAAAGGAACAGCTGATGGCTGCCGAAGAGAATTACATTTTGTAGCAATGTTTGCTTGAAAATGCTGTGCGGAGTTTAAGCTACCATTGGGTATGTAGTAGCTCTTAAGGTTTTTTGATTTTAACATTTTTATTAGACTTAGGGCAGTTTTAAAAAATAAGATAAGTTAGTAGTTTTTAATGTTGGTTTTCATTTGCAGTTAACATTTGGGCTGAATGCACCACATTTAAATCCCCTGAAGAACCTCATCTTATTGAGTGAAACGCTGTTTTCAACATTGCAAGTGAGGCGTCGGGATAAGGAAGAAACAGAATAATTGGGAAGTTTTATGAAGTTAAGTGCTGGTCTCATGTTATATTGAATACCAATTATTGAACACCAAGATTAAATCAGAAAATTTGAAACACACGAGAGGGTATATTAGATGTTTTCACTAAATGCCGGAACAAGTCATTGATGTCATAAGGCTGTGCTGGGGTTAATGAAGAGTTCTTTCAATCCAGCATTTTTCAGCCGAATAGTCTGAGACAAATTCCGTGCAATATCATTAAGTATTGAAGCACAAAACCCTCCGAGTTTTTTCTGTTAAAGTCTGTTACTTTGCAGTAATTTTCATACATCTACAGCTCTGGGAAATGTGCATCATTAATGTCTGCGCTTTGTTTAGTACAAGAGGAAATTAATTTATTTCTACAGTGTTGTTGTACATTCCAAGTTTGGCTTTTGGGGTTCTCAGTTTCATTGTCTTCCTGTTTCTAAATGGTGATTCCTTGTTTGGTGATGGTCTATGTTCTACATGTGTAACTCCTCGTCCTACAGGCTGTGGTTGTGGGGTTGGCCTTCTTCTCTCCCCCTCCTGTCATTTCCAACCTCTTCCCCTGCCTCAGTCTCATTCCTTCCTCTCTTTTGAGGTCCACTCTATTCGCCTCTTTGCCCCACTTCCTCTCCGGGTTGCTGTTGTCTATTGTCTTCCTGACAAGGCTATTTCTTCTTTTTTCTCCGACTTTGACTCATGGCTTTCCCTCTTTCTTATCCCTACCTCCCCTACTCTTATTCTTGGTGATTTTAACATCTATGTTGATAACCCCTCTGATCCTCTTACTCTGAAGCTCCTCTCTCTTACCTCTTCATTTGGCCTTCAACTTTATTCCTTTGCCCCCACTCACCTTCGTGGCCATTGTCTGGATCTGGTTTTCTTTTCTTGCTCCTCACCCTCTAACTTCATTAATACTGTTCTTCCTTTATTTGATCATCACTTTCTCTTCTTTAATCTTCACCTCCCACCACCTCTGCCTCATCCTGTCTCCTCCACTCTGTTTAGGAACCTTCTTGCCATTGATCCCTCTCCTCTACCATTTCTCCTTCTCTCTCTTCTGTTTTGTCCTCCAAGTCTGTTGATATGGCAGTGATGTCCTATAATTCTGCGCTCTTCTCACCTCTCACCCCTCATCCCGTGAGGCATTCCTTACCTCAGCCCTGGCTCTCTCCCACTATTCGCTATCTTCGCTCCTGTGCCCGCTCTGCTGAGCGTGCCTGGCTCAAATCCCACTCCCCTGAAGATTTTCTTCATTTCAAATTCATGCTCTTCTCCTTCAAATCAGCTTTAGCTCTTGCCAAACAAGATTACTTTGTTCGCCTGACTAATTCTCATGCCTCAGATCCTCGCCATCTCTTCACTGCTCTCAACTCCCTCCTCAAAGTGCCTCTGCCTCTGATCCCTCCTTCACTTTCTGCCCAAACCCTGGCTGATTACTTCCTTGATAAAATCCATAAGATCGCTCTTCAATTTCCCTCTAAATCCCCTATTTCCCCATCCTGCTCTCAATCGCCCCCTTCTCTTCCTACCCTCTCTTCCTTTCATATGATTTCTATTGATGAAACTGCTCATCTTCTCTCCTCCTCCAAGCTCACTACCTGCTCCTCTGACCCTATCTCCTCCCATCTCCTCTCCTCTATCTCCTCTACCATTGTCCCCTCCATTTCTCATATCCTCAACCTCTCGCTCTCCACTGATACTGTCCCGGCTAACTTTAAACATGCTGTGGTCATGCCTCTCCTTAAGAAACCCTCATTTGATCCCTCTTGTCCTTCTAATTATCATCCCATTTCTCTCCTTCCCTTCATTTCTAAACTGCTCGAACGTGCAGTTTACCACCATTGCCTTGACTTCCTCTCTTCCCATGCTCTCCTTGATCCCTTACAATCCGGTTTTCGTCCCTTGCACTCTACTGAAACTGCTCTTCAGTGACTTGTTCCTGGCTAAATCTAAGGGCCTTTATTCTGTCCTTATCCTCCTTGACCTTTCTGCTGCTTTCGACACTGTTGACATGAACTTCTTCTTGACACTTTGTCCTCACTTGGCTTTAGGGACTCTGTTCTTTCTTGGTTCTCCTCCTATCTCTCCCATCGCTCCTTTAGTGTATGTTCTGGTGGCTCCTCCTCCTCTGTTACCCCACTCTTGGTTGGTGTCCCCCAAGGTTCCGTCTTGGGTCCCCTCCTTTTTTTCTCTCTATACCCAATCCCTTGGTGTGCTCATTTCAGTACCATCTCTATGCTGATTACTCCCAGATCTATCTCTCTACTCCTGATCTTTTTTTTGCTTTCCAGTCCCGGATCTCTAGCTGTCTCTCTGCCATCGCTGCTTGGATGTTCCATCGTCGCTTGAAATTGAACATGGCCAAGACTGAACATCTCATTTTTTCTCCTAAAATTTCCCTTTCTCCTTCTTCTTTTTCAGTCTCTGTGGATGACTCGGTTCTCCAACCTGTTTCATCCGCTCACAACCTGGGTGTTATTTTTGACTCTTCGCTCTCTTTCTCCTCTCATATCCAACTCATTGCTAAGACCTGTCACTTCTTTCTCTTCAACATTGGCAAAATCCGCCCTAATCACCTCCCGTCTTGATTATTGTAGCCTGCTCCTTGCTGGTCTCCCTCAGACTCATCTCTTCCCCCTTCAGTCTATTCAGCACTCCGCTGCATGTTTGATTTTCCATCAGCCTCGTTTTGCCCACATCACTCCTCTCCTCAGATCTCTTCACTGGCTCCCTATCCGTTTCCATATTCACTTTAAACTTCTCCTTTTGACCTATAAGTGCATTCACTCTGTGGCTCCTCAGTACCTTTCTTCTCTCATTTCTCCCTACTTCCCCCCTCGTGAACTCCGTTCTTCTAGCCAGTTGCTTCTTGCTATGCCCTGCTCCTCTATTGACAGATTCTTTTCACCTTGCTGCACCTTACGCTTAGAATAAACTTCCTTTGTCTATATGTCAGGCATCTTCTTTGTCCCTCTTCAAACTTAAGTTAAAAGCTCATCTTTTCGCCTCTGCCTTTGGCTCTTGATTTTGCTGTTCTCCTTCCTTCCCCTCTTTTATTTCACCTTCCTACTTCCTCTTACACTTGTTCTTACCTTTTTCCTTTGTCCTGTCTCTACTGCTCTCGTCTCTTTGCTCTTGTTCTTATCTTATTCTTCTCCTTTTCTTGTTTTGTCTTTTTAGATTGTAAGCTCTTTTGAGAAGGGACTGTCTCTTGTGTGTTTTTTCTTTGTACAGTGCTGCGTGTGCCTGGTAACGCTTTATAAATGCTTAGTAGGAGTAGTAGTAGTAACTGAGTTGAGGTATTCTGTTTATGTAATTCCTATTTGACATTGCCACTTCTTCTCTTTCCCCAGTAGATCATGTATTGTTATTCTCTGAAATGTATTGGTTTAATATTTGCAGTGTTGCCTTTTGATAGGTAGAGTATGGTGCTTTGTGAGTCTTGGTAGTGCTGTTAGGATACAGCGGGTTTGCTATGGGTTCTAAATGGGTAGTGTTTGTAGTAGTTCCTAATGTGCCTGGCGGTTGGCACTGGATTATAGTAATGTAGAAATCTTTTAGTCTTTCTTTATCCATACACTCATTAAGAGGCATGCTTACTAAAAGTTAGTGCATGGTAACATTATGCAAATACTTATGCAAATGAGGCCCCTTATGCAAATGAGGCCCCACACTGAGTCTCCGCACATGGCCCCGCACCCCCCTTGGGCCACCTCTGGTCAGATTGTAGTACTACTGAAGATTTCTATTGCTTATAGGAACAGAACCTAGTTGATCTCTATACTAGGAATGTTAGCCTTCTCTATCTTTCTTCCAGAGTTGATTTGCATGTGCTTATAAAAGCTCTCAGATTGATTCATGAGGCCTACCTGAAATTACTTTAGATTACTGAAATCTAGAAAGCATGCATTTTCCTGGATGGGTCCCACTTTAAGTAACTCAGAGCTAAAGGATCTTCACTTTGAACTGGATTATTTATCCTTCTGGTGCTGTTTGAAAGCCTGGGTTTTAGTTAAGTATTTGTTTATTCTACAGTAGGATATATTGAGTTTTATGTTGCAGTGCTTCTGTGACGAATTTGTTGTAAGTTTTACCTTGTTTTTTGCTGTTGTGTTATTCTTGTTTTACCTTTTGCTAGGCCTCTTGGATTCTTGTCTAGTAAATGTTTTAATCCTGATGATTTTTGTTTACCTTTTTGTTTAGATTATTGGTCTTTTCAGCATTTTTTATTGGTGGGTGGTTTATTATATTAGTTTTAATTTCCATTTGATTGTATTTTGTTACTGATGTTCTACTGTAAATCACAATAAACTTTTCAGATGCTCTGATCTATATGTAGATACTACTTGGATTTCACAACTGTAATCAGCAGCACCATCCAGTGTTCCTGCTGATAATAGCTACTTTCCAAAATCCTTGGAGGTCCTTCATGCCATTCACTTTAAAATGGGAGAATACTCCCTTGAGAATGTAAAGACCTCTCACTAGAAAAACCTCACCTTGCTTTTGTATTTATTTGATTTGTATAATTTGCAAACCTAAAAAAAAAAAGATGAATAAGAGCGCTAGTGGAGCAGGCTGCTCTTGAAACTGTGTTGTCAACTGGAAGGTAGTTCCTCCAGTGGGAGCATGTTGATTTCCACAGGCAGTTCAGTGGCCATCTACTCTGATGTCATAACATACCCAAGGGGTTCTGTAGCCCTATTTCATTGGATCCTAAGGCCCTCTTCAGTGGATGAATAAGAGTGCTAGTAGAATGGGCTGCTCTTGGAGCTATGTCATCATGCAGAAAGGAGTTCCGCCAATGGGAGCATATTGATTGCTTCAGGCAGTTGAGTGGCCATCTAAACCGATGCCAGAACATCACCCAGGGGTCCTCTAGCCCTATGTCATTGGGCCCTGAGGCCCTCTGGGCTGTGGCATGAAGGGGCATGTCCAAAGGGGCCGGTCACACCCCTTTGGTGCTTTGAAGGCGCTGCAGCATTGTTCTATTGGCTATCTCGACATAAGGTACTGTTTCACTTGTTCACTTTCTCTTGGACAGTAGTTCCTGTTGAGCAATGGAGAAATGGAAAGCTAAGAAACTTGCTTCTGGGATAGTATCATCGGTTCTGACTGAGAATAAGGTGGTTCGACCACTTGATAGACATTTCCTTACTCTTCTGGGTCAGCAATCCTCCCCTGAGGGGGCATCAGTTAGCTCTGTGGTGAGTTCCCCACCCCTGTTTCCCAAACCGCAATTGCCCTGTACTAAAGTATCAGTTCCATCTCCACGGCCCCTTGCCAAAACTGGGTGCCTTGGAAGAAGGCGCAAGTCATCTGAATGTGCCATCTGAGGACATTACATTGAAAGATTTGTGGTTGACTATAATGAGTATTGATTCAAAAGTTTCTACTACTATTAAATCTCTGTGTATATTCACACAGGAATCTGTTCAGAAATTTCAGGAGGTGGATAATAGATTGATGGAAGTTTCTAATAATATTACCAAGATGGGAGGTCAGCTGCGAAATCTGCAGCAAACCAGTGTTGCTGCCGTTAATGATTCACTTTTAGTTCATTAGAAGTTAGAGACCCTGGAAAATCATGTCAGGATTAATAACCTTCATTTTATGAATTTTCCAATGACATCACTATTATCTGCAGAAATTCTTGTGGATAAGTATTTTAAGTAAGTATTATTATTTCCTGAGAAAATTACAATTCAGAAATGTTTTTGTCATCTGGTAAGCGGCTAATAGATAGGGGAGGGGAGGGGTAGATGTACTATCACCTGATGTTAATCAGGATTTAACTAGTTTCCTGGAGGATTCTTCTGATATTATAGCAAAGAGGGCTAATTTGTTAGTTTCCTTTTTATCAATTGCAGATAAAGTCAGAGTTCTAAAATCCTTCTTTAAACATAAGGAGAAACATTTTTGTGGTCAGAGATTGAATATTCCCAGATGTTTCTAGGAATACTCAATTGCGTAGGAGGGGTTTCTTAGCACTGAAATCTAAGGTTATGAGCAACTTTTTTCTCCGTTACCCCTGCAAGAGTATTATTACATTGCAGGGGGTTACATATACCTTTCTGAGTTTCCCCAGTTAGAGAAGTATATATAGGATAGGAAGTTGTATGAGGTGGGAGCCTTTTGATTTTTATTTTATTTATTTATTTACATTCTCTTATATACCGTGCTATTCTGCATCAGTGCGGTTTACATTGAACAAACTGAAATTACATTGAACAGGGCATTATAACTTTGGTGATAACTATTTTACAGGGAACATGGGCTATGGAGGGTTAAGTGGCTTGCCCAAGACCACAAGGAGCACCTGTGGGACTAGAAACCCCAGTCCTTCTGGCCCAAGGTTGCTGTCCTCTAGTGGGATTTGAACCCCTGACCTTCTGGCCTGAAGTACCTTGCCCCAACCACTAGGCCACTCCTCCACTCGGATAGCTCGCTGGTTTGATAGGAGGTTTCTCCCCATGGACCTCCAATGATTATTATTTGATGGTATAATTTTCTTGGAATATTGCATACTTAATCTCCTCGCAATGTGGACTAATGCAGTGACTGTTTGCCCTGTTTCTTTTTTGCTTTGGGATATTGTTATTCTGCATGACTTTTGTATTTATTTGATTTGAATAATTTGCAAACCTCAGTTAAAAACAAAACTAAAAAACCCCCACCTCATCTCATAGGGAGGGAGAGTCTTTGGCCTCTAGCCATTGCACCATGTATAATTAGTCGGTAACTGCTTGCAAGGGTCAGGTGCCTCTGAATCCCAGCCAGAGCTACTCATCCCAGTTTAAGGAGAAGATGCACCAGCCACCATGACCAGAAGGAGAAATAAAAGAGGCTTGGAGCCACTGCCAAAAGGGCAGGAGGGGGTGCTCAGTTGAAACGATCTATACAGAATTAAGTTGCCAAAGGAGAGAGAAGCAACATCAGGAAGACTGAGGTTTATGGTATCCACCCATGCCACAGAGGAGAAAGAACCATCATACAAGGAACCATCAACAAAGGTACCAAGGGAGGGGTGTGTATCCTCACAGGGCTGGGGAACTTTGAGATAAGAACTTTGGGGTGGCAAAGAATAAAGTAGAAGTACTTGATGGGACACAAAAGACTGGTCAAAGTATTTAAGCGTGGCTTGAAAATATGCCATGCAAGAGTAAGGTGCATGAAACCTGGAAGGGATGAAATAAAAATATTATCACAAAGTTTTAAAATTGTTTATTGATGACCCAAATTTTACGTAAACCCTTGGTTCAGAACACAAACTTTGTCCTGGATTCTATTTATTGAGAAGGATGAATGTGAGAGAGTCAAGAGCAAAATCCTGAAAACCTGCTGCCACTTGGTGACCCACCTCCTTAGAAATCTGAACCCTGATAGATTTAAATCCAGGAGCTCAGAGAAACTCTTGTTTATTAGCTCCTTGGACTGGTGTGCTCCCTCGTCTACCTCGTAGTTTTATAACAACTGCCTGGACCACACAGAAAGGGGGTTACATATAAATACAATTGAAATTGAAATTAACATTCTAAATTAGCTGGAGAAACCCTTTAAATATCATCCCAGCAGGTACTATGGCGTTGTATGCCTGAAATGGCTCGTATGTCTTGCTTATATCAACTGAAAACACTTACAGAAGTGCCGGAAAACTTACCACTTATTTTACATTGTACAGAGGTACTATAATAATGCAGTGTTCACTGCAACATGGCCACTTAGAAATAAAGATGAATGGACAAGTTGTAGATGAGATTACATTACCAACACCAAGAAAAAGTTTAAGCGTATTGGTTGACTATTATGTCTGGATATCTAAAAGGAGTAGCATGGCAAACATACACCTTATTTTTAGTCTCTGAGACCAAAAGTGACCCCTCAGCTTGACTCTACCTCTGTATCTTAGGGCTTGCTAACCTTTAAGAGTTTTACTTATTTCTAATCTGCGATAGTATAGGGGTCTAGTAGTATTTGGGTCCTGATGAAAAAATTGTATTCTTTATAGGCTGTGACCCTTGCTGTTAGTCTGGACCCTACCACCCACCGCATAAAAGAATATCCATGAGATCTTGAAGGACTAGAAAAAGGGACTGTTACTTCTGGAGAGAGAAATGCAACTGTGAGTATATACTTTTGGTAATTTTCTAAAAGGAATTCTTTGTATTAAAGCTAATTAATCTGTGAATCCACTATTTTTGTGAAATCAGTCAGGGCCTAGTAGCAGCAGTTTAAATTTAAATTTAAAACACAGAGGAGAACTTTCTGGTTACATTTCATACTCAGCAGAGAGCTTGTAGTTTAAATTTAATAGTCACTCAGGGCCTAGTAACAGCAAAGTACTTTTAGTTTACATTTAAAACACAGAAGAGAGCTTTCTGGTTACATTTGGAACCCAGCAGAGAGCTTGTAGTTTACATTTAGTAGTCACTCAGGGCCTAACATCAGAAAATTACTTTTAGTTTTAAAACACAGAGGAGAACTTTCTGGTTACATTTCATACCCAGCAGAGAGCTTGTAGTTTAAATTTAATAGTCACTCAGGGCCTAGCATCAGCAAAGTACTTTTAGCTTAAATTTAAAACACAGAAAAGAGCTTTCTGGTTACATTTGGAACCCAGCAGAGAGCTTGTAGTTTACATTTAATAGTCACTCAGGGCCTAGCATCAGAAAATTACTTTTAGTTTTAAAACACAGAGGAGAACTTTCTGGTTACATTTCATACCCAGCAGAGAGCTTGTAGTTTAAATTTAATAGTCACTCAGGGCCTAGCATCAGCAAAGTACTTTTAGCTTAAATTTAAAACACAGAAAAGAGCTTTCTGGTTACATTTGGAACCCAGCAGAGAGCTTGTAGTCTAAATTTAATAGTCACTCAGGGCCTAGCATCAGCAAAGTACTTTTAGCTTAAATTTAAAACACAGAAAAGAGCTTTCTGGTTAAATTTAGAACCCAGCAGAGAGCTTGTAGTTTAAATTTCATAAGAAGTTAGAGCCTAGCAGCAGCTAAGAGCTATAATTTAAATCAAATCAGAATATAGCTTACCTCAGCAGCACAAGACAGGGTACTGTGTAGCAGCCCTCTTTTAATAAGTGTTATTTCCCTCCCTCCATCCCCACACCCACCCACTCCTAGGATAATCGTAGCTTTATAGGTACTTACATATCTTAAAAGTCAGGAGGTGCTCTCAGGTGAAGCTCATTACCCAAATCAGTCATACACTAAGGACCTGAGATTAGTTAAGCTTCAGGTGAACAAGCTATATTACACGTATTAGGTACAGTTTTATTAGTATAAATATCCATAGCAACCCTTAGTAAGTAAAGAACTTAGATCTAAACACAAACTTAAAACTAAGATGCAGACAGCAGTCCAGCAGCGGGATGGGGGCTTTCCAGTCTTTTGCATTGAGTGTCACATGTATGATTTTCTCCCAGTTGGTGAGAGGTCTTACGTGTGCACTAGGTGCAAGGAGCTCTTTGCTCTCAGGGAACAAGTCCATTCTCTAGAGGCTAAAGTAGCAGACTTGGAAAGCATAAGACAGACAGAAAGGTACATAGACGAGACCTACAGGGATATAGTCCTGAAGTCCCACCTCCAGTCTGGCAGCATCCCTGTTGCCATGGAGGAGAGAGGTCACGTGATAGGAGAGCATCACCCTGGTGTGGCAGGAAGTGATTCTGTAACTAGGACCTGTCCTCCAGGTGATGTAAAACCCTCTCACACCGAGGAAGTTTCTCCAGGGCCATGTACCTATGAGGGAAGGGTTAGGACAGCCGTTACAGTTGGTGATTCGATCATTAGGCATGTAGATAGCTGGGTGGCTGGTGGACGTGAGGATCGCCTGGTAACATGCCTGCCTGGTGCAAAGGTAGCGGACCTCACGCGCCACCTAGATAAGGTCTTAGATAGTGCTGGGGAGGAGCCTGCTGTCTTGGTACATGTCGGTACCAATGACATAGGAAAATGTGGTAGGGAGGTTCTGAAGGCTAAATTTAGGCTTTTAGGTAGGAAGTTGAAATCCAGAACTTCCAGGGTAGCATTCTCCAAAATGCTTCCTGTTCCACGCGCAGGACCCAAAAGGCAGGCAGAGCTCCGGAGTCTCAATCCGTGGATGAGACAATGGTGCAGAGATGAGGGTTTTGGATTTGTTAGGAACTGGGGAGCATTCTGGGGAAAGGAGGGGCTCTTCCGAAGGGATGGGCTTCACCTTAATCGGGATGGAACCAGGCTGCTGGCATTAACCTTTAAAAAGGAGATAGAGCAGCTTTTAAACTAGATATTAGGGGAAAGCCGACAGTCGCCCAAGAGCGGATGGTTCGGAAGAATGTATCTTTGAAGGATACTACCAAAAGCAGAGAGGTTCCACAAAAGAGTAAAGTAGCCCAAATGCCCTCAAGTATGGAGCAGACAGAGCTTAAAGATCCCAAATTACCCATGTCTAACAATAGCCAAATTAATATGAATAAAATACATTCTCTAAAATGCTTGTATGCAAATGCTAGAAGTCTAAAAAATAAGATGGGAGAGTTAGAATATATAGCACTAAATGAAAGGTTAGATATGATTGGAATATCAGAGACATGGTGGAAGGAGGACAACCAGTGGGACACTATGATACCTGGGTACAAACTATATCGTAATGATAGAGCTGATCAAATTGGTGGAGGGGTTGCTCTCTATGTTAGAGAGGGCATTGAGTCAGAAAGGATTAAAGTTTTGCAGGAAACAAAATCTGCTGTAGAATCTATATGGATTGAAATTCCATGTAAAAGGGGGAAGGCAATGGCAGTGGGGGTGTATATAGAGCGCCTGGCCAGAATGACCAAATGGATGATGAAATGCTCAAAGAAATCAAGGAAGCTAACAAAAGTTACAGCACAGTAATAATAATGGGTGATTTCAACTACCCCGGTATCGACTGGATCAGTGTCACGTCAGGACATGCTAGGGAGATAAAGTTCCTAGATGAAATAAATGACTGCTTCTTGGAGCAGCTGGTTCATGAACCGACCAGAGGGGAAGCCATATTAGACCTAATCCTTAGTGGAACACCAGATCTAGTGCAAGAGATGAGGTTGTTGGGGCCACTTGGCAATAGTGATCATAGCATGATTGCCTTTGATTTAATTAGTGGAGGAGGGATAGTAAGGAAATCCACAGTACTACCTTTTAACTTTCGAAAGGGAGACTATGATAAAATGAGGAAAACAGTTAAGAAAAAACTAAAAGGAGCAGTTGCAAAGGTTAAAAACGTACATCAGGCTTGGCTGTTGTTGAAAAATACTATCTTGGAAGCCCAGACCAGCTGTATTCCATGCTTTAAGAAAAGTGGAAGGAAGTCCACAAAACTGCCAGCATGGTTTAAAGGTGAACGGTCAGAGAGGCTGTTGTTGCCAAAAAAGCATCTTTCAGGAAATGGAAAAAAGAGCCAAACGACGAAACCTGGAAACAGCTCTAGCACTGGCAAGTCAAATGCAAGGCATTAATAAGGCAGGTATGTGCAAAACTAGCCTCTTTGGAGAAACTGCCACCAAGAGAAACCACTAACACCATTTGCTATTATGTTTATATTTTTATGTTATTATTTTAATATATTTTATTGTACTTTATTAGTCTTATTGTGAACTGCTTAGAATAACTGTAGTCAGTTTGCTGGTATATACGTTTTTTTAAAGAAAGAAAGAAAGCATTTACACATGTTCCAAGAGAGAAGCCATGCTACCTTATGCCTTTCTGCATACAGGCCTTTTGCAGCCATACATCACACATACCAAGTAATTATGTGTGTAACCATTTCCAGCTGTGTGCTACATAATCTGTATTGCTCTTCAAACTGGAAAAGAGATGGCTGAGGGGAAATATGGTAGAGGTATATAAATTAATGAATGGAGTGGAAGAGGTAAACATAGATCGATTGTTTATGCCATCAAAATAAAGCTACAGAGTAACCCATATAAGACTAATAAGAGAAAATATTTTTTCACTAAGCAAGTAATCAAACTCTCAAATTTGTTACGGGAGGATGTAGTAAAAGCTGTTAGTATAGCTGGGTTTAAAAAAGATTTGGATAAGTTCCTGGAGGAAAGACCCATTAATTATTATTAAAGAGGACCCAGGAAATCCACTGCTGTCCTAATACAAGTATTGTGGAACCTGTGTCTTCCGGGGAAACTACTAGGTACTTGTGACCTAGATTGGCCACTGTTGGAAATAGGATACTGGGCTTGATAGACCTTGGTCTGACCAGTATGGAATGTCTTACGTCCTTATGTTCTTATTGTCCTTTTTACTCTTTTTTTTTCTGTGTTGCTGTGAACCATCTTGCCTGTAGTTCATTGTCTTGTGCTGCAGTTATCAGTGTCTTATATTTTGCTTTATATTTACCTTTCTTTAGCCATTCCTGCATCATGTTTGTTCTACTTGTGGTTTTTGAAGTAACACTCTGTATTTTCCACTGTATTTATGCTTTAGATTATTGTTTTTCCTTATTTGCTCTTTTGATGCTTTATGCAGCTTCCCCCATACTTCTCCGCCCCACGTGTGGGTGTATTCTCACTTTTTCTTCTGTTTGTCGGCATGCCTGTACAAGTTTAAGGATAGAGCACTTTTTGAGTAGTTGGATCTGTTGATGCTGTTAAGCATGCCTAAAGGCCTATAATACTAGATTTATATCCATAATCTACCCATACTACCTTCAAATCTTTGGATATACAATTTTGGCACACATAGGGCCTGATTCTGTGCCATGAATAGCGGGGATGTATGTCCCAATGGACGTTTGTGCAGGGAGGTTAGGTAGGGGCGGGGAAGGGGCAGCTTGGGGGCAGAGTCTGGGCGGGTAGTGGGTGGTCGCCAGCCCTGGATGTACAGGGCCGATTCTAATGTTGGCCCTATACGTCCAGGGTCGGCAACTTGTGTGGGGAAGTTATTCCACCTCGGAGGTACAATAACTTCCCTTGATGTGTTTTTTCTTGTGCCCGGGGCACGGATGGGTTGAAGGGGGGGGGGGGCAGAAAACATTCCCTACAGCCCAACCCTGGCCTTAGGAGGCAGCAGAGAATAAGCATTTTTTCCCAGTGGCCGGCATCGCGATTCTTCAATGGAACTGCGGAGCCATGGCACCACGGCTCCATTGAAGAGCCTTGACTGAGTTAGCTGGGCAGGTCCTGTACGTGCAGGCCAGGCTGAATCACAGTCCCAGCCTGCATGTATAGGACTGATCGTGATTCTGATCCTGAGGGGCTAGACTTGCCCCACGGGATCAGAATCACGAACCTTTCTGTATGTCTGGCTCAGACCGGGCGTACAGAGGGGATCTAGGTCTGGGACAGAATGAGCCTGATACTGATCTATTTGGTTGGTATGGAAAAATGTTCTTGGTCTTAAATCTGGTCTTTCAAGATCTTGATGAGACCGGTCTATGATTCCAAAGCTGTATCAGACCTGCAAACTGATGGATGGCTTGTATTTTAAAGAACCTTTCAATATTTATTTATTGATTCTGTAATATTTAGATCATACCTTTCCAGTAGTAGCTCAAGATGAGTTACAGTCAAGTACTGCAGGTATTTTCTCTGTTCCTAGAGGGCTTTCAGCGTCCATTAATATTCTCTGTTGATATTTTCTCTCAGTAATTTTGTACTGGATTATTTTCCTTCCTCTTCACTTAGATATCATATTACAGATTTCAGTCGGAGAGACATTTTCAATTTTTCTTAGTTTTCCATTAAGAAACGTTTTCTTAGCATATTTGCTGAGGACAAAAGTCATCCTGTTGTCATCTAAGAAACTCTTCAATCTCCATTTCTTTTTTTTATTTTCAATTTTATTTAACTTTTGTGAAGATACAACAAAATTACAAGGAACAAACATTTCATCAATTCGGCAAACCCCCCTACCCCAAAAAACAAACAAAAAAATCAGAGACTGCAGTTAAAATGAAGAAAACAAAAAGCAAACCATATCACTAAATTCTAGAGAGCTATACATCCAGAGCCTTCCATATTTTTTCAAACTTAATAATGCAGATTTTAGATACAGATGCTGCACCTTCCAATCTATGAACCAAATATACCTCATGCCACCAGAAAATCATACTTAGGAAGGACGTATCTTTCCAACTGCTTAATATGTGCTTCACAGCCATAGATAATAGTAAATTAAACAACACTTGTTTAATTTACTATTATCTATGGCTGTGAAGCACATATTAAGCAGTTGGAAAGATACGTCCTTCCTAAGTATGATTTTGTAAATTTTGTAAACCCATCTGGCAAGCATAGTGATCGAAATAATACGATTTTCAAAGACAGATCACGTTTCAATTAAAAAATTCCATATACAAAATCCCACACTCCATCCCCAAAATTTTAAACATAAGGATACTCAAACATATGAACCAGAGTGCCCACAATTGTCAAGCAACACGAGCAGGCCCCTGAATGAGTGAGACCACCCTGATGTATACGTAGCAGTGTCTAGACAGCACGATGAGACAAAAAAATAGTGATTTTGTTAAACTGCTGGACATAGTAGGGCACATTGTATATCTCTAAGAAGCATCCCAATTAAGGACATCCAGAGGGAAACCCACATCGAACTCCCAAGTCCTTTGCCACGCATCAGTAGCTTATAAAAGCTTGAAGTTAGTTTACAATTACCAAACTTTTTGCACAAATTTCTGGCAGATCTGAGTGCGTACAACCCCTCCCAGACCATGGGGAGTCCTGTGCCAAATTCAGGACCAGGGGCATCAATTTACTGGCCTGTGATTGAGAAAGATCAAATCTTTCTACAAGACATTCTTGACTTATTATATTATTATTTACAAATAGCTAGCCAATTTTAAAAATCCCCTTTGCTAACCAACCCTTCCAACAAATTTTACTCCCATTTACTTTCAACAGCGGATTGTACCAAATGGATGCCGCTTCGGAAGAGGAAGAAGATATTGTACAAATTCCATCCAGCTCACAACTGCCTGGATGGTACTAAGAACAAGCTATGCTTATAGTCTTGACCATGCGATAGACATTGTTGGCAACACTTCTAAAAGGAAGGGTGTTACCAAAATCCTTTCAACCTCTAGCCATGGTGAAGCCCTTACGTGATGCACCCATAATGCATCATAACATAATAGCGCCACAATGTGGTGTGTTTGGAAATTTTGAAACCCAACTCCCCCTCCTCTGTTTCTTGATAACTTTAGTTTGGACAGAGATATTAGTTGCCTTTTATTCTTCCACAAAAATGCTGATAACATTTTATCGAACTTTGTATAAAAATTTGCTTTACAATAGCTGGGAAGCATTCCCAACTTATAAACCACTCCAGACAGGATTATCATTTTTATGGCATCAAGCCACCCCCACCATGATAAATATAAAGGAGACCAACACTGTAGATTACATTTAGGGGTATGTTTACTAAATGGCGGTAGTGGACTCCATGCGATATCGGAGCCATGGCTCCATTGAAATCAATAGGGCCGCAGCTCTGATATTGCACAGAGTCCGCTACCACCGTTTGGTAAACATACCCCTTAGTCTCTGCTAATATAGCACTGCAATTGTACTCAAGCATATTTACAGAACATCGATAAAAGAGCACTCCAACATATTTTATTTTTTTCAGTTGAACTCTCCTGTGTTAAACTCTCCTGTGTTGCAAAGTCATTCATTGGCAGCAATTCTGATTTGGCCCGATTTACCGTAAAGCCTGAGAATTTTGAAAACTTTTTGAACACATTTAGGAGAGTTCTAATCAATTTAGCCAAGTTAGTCAGGAACAGCAAGGCCGCGGGCCCCGTCCGCGTGGCCGCTCCTAACCGGGGGGCGGCGGGCCGTTCGCCCCCCCCCTCGGTTGCGGCGGCGCGCGGCTCGTTAGTGCTCGTGCGGCCGGGCGCCTCATTGGCTCCCCGCGGCGTTTGAAATGCCCGGGAGCCAATGAGGAGGCTAGGACTCGGCAGCGGGGGGGGTAAGTGGCGCGGGGACCCAGCGCTGCATCGGCAGTTGCTGGGTCAAGGCTGGAGGCTCCTGACGTGTGCGGGCTTGCTGCGCAGGATACTCGTTGGTTTTGAGGGCCTAGGGCAGCAGCGTGAGGCAGCACGAGAAGCGGCGCCGTCTTCGGAGCTCCGGGGGGCAGCGATCCAGCGACGGGGGAGTCGGGAGGCTCGTGGCTCTCCAGGCAAGTTTGTTTTTGGCTCTGTGGGGTAGTTTTTTCTATCCCCTTACAACAAAAAATAAATAAATTACTAATTATTTAATTTGGATACTCAGAGAGTCCCCTCTCTCTTTAAAAAAAAAAAAAAAAGTGAGCAACCCTTTGTGGAATTGGTTTCCAGGTTGCCTCCAGCCTGTTAATTGGCCATGGCCGGCGGAGGAAAAAAGGGGGGTTCCAGTCAGCGCCATGGGTCTGGGAAGGCTAAGCCGGCCGGTCCTCGGAGAGGAGAGCCTGCTCCGTTGGGGCGCTCGGCTCCTCTTGGAAGAGGGACCAGGGGCAAGGCTCCGAGCCGTGGTCCAGCGTCCGACCGTGGTACTAGCCCTGTCATTAGGCCGGGGGGGCGGGTGGGTAGGGGGTTTCGGCTGGCCTGTTAGCTGGGGGCCGGCATGGTAGGTCAAAAGCCCCGGCTAGAGGTGCTTTGGGGCGGGGAGAGGCCCCCGGTGGCTTGGGGGTGGCTATAGGTCCCATGGGGGCGAGCGAAGGGGCTGCTCCTCAGTCGAGCACTGTGGTTATGGATGCTGCGAGTCCGGGGGGTGGCTCTGCTCCTGCTGGGGCAGCCTATTCCCCCATGTGGGTGCATTGGCAGGGCGGGGGTCAAGGCTCTTCCCGCGCGGAATGGCTAGGGGCGTGGCAGCCGCCTTGGCCGGGGGCGGGTGTTCCTTCGCCTTTCCCTGTTTTTTCTCCGCAGGTTTCGACTGGCTGGCACTACTTGGGGCAACTGTGGGGGGCTCCTGCTGGAAAGCTGGACGGCGGGAGGGCGAGCACAAGTGGAGGCCCCGTGTCTGTCGGAAGCAGAGGAGGAGCGGAAGCATCAGCGTTGACGCCACCAGAGACGGGCGTGTCTTCCGAGGTAGCAGCACCAGTGGCAGGTGAGTTGGCTGCTAGGGGGGGGGGGCAGGAGAGGGGGGTAAGAAGCGAGTGACCAAGCGCAAGCGGTGTTCAGGTCACCGGCGGCGGCGTTCGGGGTCCTCCTCTTCTTCAACTTCTGAGTCTTCGTCCGGCTCGGTGTCAGACGACTTGGCCATGAGTCCGCGGGCCACTGGTGGGGAGGTCGGCGTGGGACAGGTGGGTTCGGTGCTTTCGGTGGCGTTTTTCTCGGAGTTATGGGAGGGGGTGCCAAAGACTCTGCGGAAAAAGATTGTAAAACGTCGCTACTTAGATATTTTCCGCTTACTCGAAGGTCGAAAACGGTCGGGGGATAGCCGATGGAAGCGTAAAGAGGACGAGAAGGCGGGTAGGGTCAAGAGAGTGGCTCGGAATGTGGTTAATTGGACTCGGTCTTTCTTGCGATTGGCGAGTGTATGGGGTCATTCTTATCCGGAGCAGTACGGTATGCTTTTGGCTTACGCGGATTCCATACTGGAGGCCTCACAGACTCATGACGGTTGGGCTTGGCTCAACTATGATGAGAAATTCCATGATAAGATGGAGGAGAATCGCCTGTTGTCGTGGGGAACGCAGGACATTAATCTTTGGCTAACGCAGATGGCGATCAGACCTGGCGGGGGAAGTATGGGTGGGCAAAGAGGTGGAGTAGCCACCCCCGCGCGGGCGGATCGGCCCTTTCGATCGGGCGTGCCCCCTGTTTTGCAGAGAACTCCAGGGGGGGGGGAGCGGGGGACTTGTGCTGGCGCTTCAACAAGTCTTCCTGCCCCTTTCCGGATTGCAAATTCCGGCACGCCTGCTCCGTCTGTAATGGGGGTCACTCAGCTCTGAAGTGTGTCAAGAAGAGTGGCGGGGGCGTGTCAGCCCCCAGCCACAAGTAATGGGGACGTCTGGAGTTTGGCCCCCACCCCGGTTGCGATTGATGTGTTAGGCCCGTGGCTTAAGAAGTATCCGAAGCGACAGGTCAGTGGTCTTTTGGAATATGGGTTTAAGGAGGGGTTTCCCATACTGGTGGTGGGCAGTGTAGGGGTACACAAGGCGCGGAATTCACCTTCGGTGCGGCGTTTCGCGCAGCTGGTACGAGATAAGTTGGCAACTGAGCTGGCCTTAGGTAGGGTGGCGGGTCCTTTCGGAGAGCAACCTTTTGCAGAGTTTGTGGTTTCTCCGTTGGGTATCATTCCAAAGAAGGAGCCGGGGAAGTATCGCCTGATACATAATCTTTCTTTTGCTATTGGTTCCTCAGTTAATGATCACATTCCTAAGGTTTTGTGTGCCGTACGGTACGCATCCTTTGATGAGGCTGTTGAGCTTGTACGTGCCTGTGGGCCGGGGTGCTTGATGTCGAAAGTGGATATTGAGTCCGCTTTCCGTTTATTGCCGGTGCACCCTTCTGCTTTCCATTTGTTGGGGTTTTGCTTCGAAGGGCACTTTTACTTCGGTAAATGCATGCCTATGGGCTGTTCGATTTCCTGTGCGTATTTCGAACAGTTTAGCTCCTTTTTACACTGGGCATTCGTGGACTGGGTGGGGTGCGGCTCGGTAGTGCATTACTTAGATGACTTCCTCTTCGTGGGGCCGGCGCATACGGGGCAGTGCAAGGCTTTGTTGGATGGGTTTGTCCAGTTGGCCCAAGTGTGGGGTGTTACATTAGCATCCGAAAAGACGGCGGGTCCGGCGACTACTCTTACCTTTTTGGGAGTTGAGTTTGATTCCGTGGGCATTGGTGGCCCGCTTGCCGGAAGAGAAAGTTACGAGTCTGCGGGTGTTGGTCGCCAACGCGCTGGGCTCTAGTAAGCTAACACTGCGGGAGATGCAGTCTTTGGTGGGGTCCCTGAATTTTGTGTGTCGGGTGATCCCGATGGGGAGAGTGTTCTTGCGCCGGTTGTCCGCAGCTACTTCGGGCGTCTCTAGGCCGCATCATCGGATTCGGATGTCACGCAGCTTGCGGGCAGACCTGCGGATTTGGGACGATTTTCTTCATGACTTTAATGGTACCACGGTGCTGAGAGACCCGGAGGTGACTTCTGCGGATCTGCAGTTGTATACTGATGCAGCAGGGGGTTCCGGTTTGGGGATTTATTTTGGGGGCGCATGGTGCGCAGAAGGCTGGCCTCAATCCTGGCGAGCGGTGGGGCTTACGAGGAATATTACCTTCCTCGAGTTGTTTCCCATTTTGGTGGTCCTGTCGTTGTGGCCGGACAGACTCCGCAATCGCAGAGTGCGCTGGTGGTGCGACAATGAGGCGGTAGTGTCTGTGATCAATAACTATTCCCCAAGATGTCAGCCGGTAGCTGACCTGATGCGGCAGGTGGTGTTTTCATGCTTGCAGTTGAATTTAGTGATTAAGGCTCGTCATATTCCTGGGAGTCATAACCAGATTGCCGATGCTCTTTCCCGTTTCAAGTGGGCGCTGTTTCGGACCTTGGCGCCGGATGCGGACGACGTGGGATCTGCGGTCCCGGAGCATTTATGGCGGATTGGCCTCCAGCCATGATCGAGCTGTTGCGGAAGTCCGTCTCCTCGGCGACATGGGTCACGTATCAACGTGGCTGCTGCAGTGTGGTGTCCTTCTTGCTACTCCATGGATGGCGTCCCGGGCCAGCGTCGGATCTGCTTCTGGGTCAGTATGTGGCGGCGGCTAAGGAACAGGGCCTGTCACGGACCACTGTCCGAAGGAACTTAGCAGGATTCGCCTTTTTCGCACGGGCTATCGGGGGGGGGGGGGGGGCGGGAGGGGGATTTTTAACGCGTACATTGTTGCGGGGTTGGGAGCGGTCCAGTCCCTCGCCCGGGGATTGGCGGCGTCCTATTACTCATGACTTACTGCGTCGGTTATGCGGGGCTTTGCCGCAGGTGGTTTCCTCCTACTATGAGGGGGTGCTCTTTCAGGCCGTTTTTTCGTTAGCCTTTTTCGGCGCTTTTTGGGTGGGCGAGCTGGTTTCGGAGTCGGGGCGGATTCACAATGGGAGGGAGGTGCACGTGCATCACGTGCACTTGCTCGGGAGTAGGGTTCGTATCCGCCTTGCCCGTTCTAAGACGGATCAGGCGGGTAAAGGTATGTGGGTGGACTTGGCAGCGGTTCAGGGTTCTCCCTCGTGTCCGGTCGCGTTACTGCAAGCGTACTTATGCGTTCGTCCGGAGGTTGGCGGTAGCCTTTTTATCCATCAGGACGAGCGGGTGCTTACGCGTTTCCAATTTACCGCAGTGCTACGGCTGGCATTACGGCAGATAGGTGAGGACCCTGGTGCGTTCGCCCCTCATTCCTTCCGGATCGGGGCGGCGACCAGTGCAGTGGTAGCCGGGCTGCCCGATCAGGAGATACAGCGCATTGGGCGATGGCGGTCGGGAGCCTTCCACAGCTATGTGCGTTTGTAGGTTAGTAGGGGGGGGCACTAACGGGGCTATTCTTTGTCTTTCAGATGTGGGGCATAGATGCTGTTGGATTCTTGGCCACTCCTTTGTCTTCTGGGCTGGTCGGCGAGCAGCGACGTGCCCAATGGGGCTGAATTTGGGACTTTCCGAGCAGGCGGTGACGATCACATGGCTGGGCGAGCACGGACTCCGGTGGATCCAACTCCTGCCTTTGCTTCGGCACCTCCAGCGTACCAGAGGCGCCCCGGATGTGTTACTGCTCCACTTAGGTGGCAACGATCTAGCTTCATGGACTTGCCGGCAGTTGATTCGAGCAGCTATCAAGGACTTTGGGGTGGTTTTGGGGATGTTTCCAGATGTATTATTGCTATGGTCGGATATCATTCCAAGGCCGTCCTGTAGGGCTCAGCGACGGTGGTCACGGGGTGTGACCAAAATTAACCGTCAAATTGGCCGGTGGGTGGGCCAGCAAGGGGGCTGTCAAATTTTTCACCCTTGGGTGGACGTGGACTGCCCGGGCCTCTATAGGCCGGATGGGGTGCACTTGTCCCCGATAGGGCTAGATTTACTACTTAACGATTGGCAGGAGGCCTTGGAAGGTATTCCGTTGGGGGCGAGGGCTGGTCGCAGCTTACCTTTGGGGGGCGGCTCTGGTCGTGGCTGACCTGAGCCGGTGGCGGGATCCCAGAGGTTTCCGGGGTCCGGAGCCGGTGGCAAGCATGAGGGCAGGGGTGGGGTACCCCCGACCCGGTTAACCCCTCAGGCTTTTGCTAATAGCATGGCGAAGCCGGAAGAGGGAGGGCGTGGAAAATGTCGGGCCTGTGCCCGGGGGAAGCGGATGCGGCGTCACCTTGCTACTAACACGGCGGGTGAGAGCTCGCTCTGCTTGGGGGGGGGGGAGTTAAAATGTGTTGATGTTGTATTATGTGTGTTTAAAAGGTTATTAAAGCTGCGACCAGTTTAAGTCCCAAATGGTTGTCATGTGTTTGTTCTGAATTAATCTGTCGGGGAAAGGAAAGTTGGGGTGGGGTCTGGGGAGGGGCGAGAGGCAACATGTCCGCCTTACCCGGTTACAGCAAGGCCGCGGGCCCCGTCCGCGTGGCCGCTCCTAACCGGGGGGGCGGCGGGCCGTTCGCCGCCCCCCCCCTCGGTTGCGGCGGCGCGCGGCTCGTTAGTGCTCGCGCGGCCGGGCGCCTCATTGGCTCCCCGCGGCGTTTGAAACGCCCGGGAGCCAATGAGGAGGCTAGGACTCGGCAGCGGGGGGGGGGGGGTAAGTGGCGCGGGGACCCAGCGCTGCATCGGCAGTTGCTGGGTCAAGGCTGGAGGCTCCTGACGTCCCGCCTGCCCACCCTGGCTGGGGGAGGCTTTGGTTGGGGGGGTTTTGGGTTGTTGCAGCTGGAGGGGGGGGGGCTTTGGCGGGATCCCGGAGGTTTCCGGGGTCCGGAGCCGGTGGCAAGCATGAGGGCGGGGGTGGGGTACCCCCGACCCGGTTAACCCCTCAGGCTTTTGCTAATAGCATGGCGAAGCTGGAAGAGGGAGGGTGTGGAAAATGTCGGGCCTGTGCCCGGGGGAAGCGGATGCGGCGTCACCTTGCTACTAACACGGCGGGTGAGAGCTCGCTCTGCTTGGGGGGGGGGGAGTTAAAATGTGTTGATGTTGTATTATGTGTGTTTAAAAGGTTATTAAAGCTGCGACCAGTTTAAGTCCCAAATGGTTGTCATGTGTTTGTTCTGAATTAATCTGTCGGGGAAAGGAAAGTTGGGGTGGGGTCTGGGGAGGGGCGAGAGGCGACATGTCCGCCTTACCCGGTTACAATAAAATATCATCTGCAGAAGCAGTGAGCTTTCAGCTTCTCTCAAAGCCCTGTACACCCATTATATTATCTTCTCTTCTAATATTGAGGAGGAGCGGTTCTAGTGCAAGATTAAATAACAAAGGAAAAAGCAGACAACCGTGCCTTATTCCTCAACCAAACATAATAACATCTGAAACAACACCATTCACAACTATCCTTGAACTGGGCAACGGATACAAGACCTTTATGCATCTAATTAAGTTTTCACCACAACCGAACCACTTCAATACCCGATAGAGGTACGACCACTCAATCCAATCAAAAGCTTTCTTTGCATCCACAGAAAACGCCACTACTGGTCTGCAATCACATTTCTCCAAAATTAGCAGATTGTGGAACAGCTGTGCATTATCCCCTTCAGTATATACCTGCCTGTCATCAAATCTGTTTGCTCCTCCCCTATTAGAGCATCCAACACTTTTCCCAATTTAGTAGCTGATATATTTGCTAATATTTTGCAGTCAACACTAAGGAGTGATATGGGACAATAATTTCCTACTACCTTTGGATCACAATTTGGTTTTGGTAATAGAACTAAATGGGCCTCTGAAAAATTGGACATTAACTCTGGATGCGAATACAAACATTGACATAAAAGCTGTGCTAATATTACAGAAAACTGTTGATAAAATTCAGCTGTATATCCATCTGAGTCTGGGGTTTTGTTCTTGGGTAATTCTTTAATTGCTTCCAATATCTCCCCTATACAAATAGGGTGACCTTGCATAGATAGGAATTCATGTAGCCCAATCTCAGATGAGATGGTGAAAGTGAGTAATTCTTTATAATATGAAACAAATAGTCTAGAAATATCTTCAGTTTTGGTGAAAACATTTAAACATGTATCCAGCAATGATGTTATACAATGTTTTGATTTTTGGGCTTTCAACATTCGCCCCAGAAGTTTGTTTGATTGATTACCATCAGCATAGTACCCAGTTCTATGCACAGATATCTCTCACTCAGCATTATGCATCTGAACCTGATTGAAGTCATACTTTAGTTTTATTAACCACAGAAAAACTGCTTTGTCATTAGTTCTTATGTGAGTAGCTTTGAGATCCTCAATGTCATTTTCCAATGCACTAGCCTGCTTTCTCTGCCTCAAGGCAATATTAAAAGCCTCCCATACCACATTATAATTTACCTGACCCTTTTCATTTCTTTCAAAGAAATCTGCAATAACATTGTTTATTTTTTCTACAAAAGAAGTCTCTAATAAAAGATTATGTTGAAAGTGCCACAGGGGTCTAATTGCAGGCTGACACCAAGGCAGAAAGCAGAAAACTACAGTAGCATGGTCTGAGGTGTGAATAGGTTTAATTAAACATCCTTCTACTTCTGGCAGGAGAGATTTTGATACAAAAAAAAAAAATCAAGCCTAGAGTATGTTTAATGCGGGAATGAATAAAAGGTGTATTTCTGCACTGATGCGTTAAAACATCACCATACATCTTCTAAACAGGCATGGGAGGCATGGTCTAGTGGTTAGGACAAGGTACTTCAGGCTGGAGGGTCAGGGGTTCAAGTCCCACCTGGGGACAGCAATCTCAGGCCGGAGGGATTGGGATTTCTAGTCCTATAGGCACTCCTTGTGGTCTTGGGCAAGCCACTTAACCCTCCAATGCCCATGTTCCCTGTAAGTATTAGTGTGTGTGTCTCATATCCCCTCGTGTTAAATGTATCCCCCAATTGACCACTTTGACCCAGTGAAAAGCAGGATATAAATACAGCTAAATAAATAAATAAAAAATAAGGCCCTACATGACCTCTGGCCAGAGACAATGCAGCTTGTCCTTTTATCCATACTGTCATTTAAAACCACATTAAAATCCCCTCCCAGTATCATCTCCCCAGTACCAAAAGAAAGCAGCACATATTTTAAATTCTCAAAAAAGACCAGAAAATCTCCTGTTAGGGCATAGGTGCTCTTAAGGCCACCAAGAATGCTATCCATACAAACCCATCTCCCTTCATTATCAGTTTTTTGGTGCAAGATCTGTAAGAAGACCTCTTCTAAAAAATAGGGACACTCCTCCTCTTTTATTGACCCCTGACGAAACGATATGATTAGCCAGCCAGCCAACTCTAAGCTTGGCACAGGACTCAAATGACAAATGGGTTTCCTGAAGAAAAATAATAGCCACATTCATGGTCTTAAGTTTTGAATATTGTTTTACATGTGACAGCGTTTTACATGTGACAGTGTGAATTATGCCATTTACATTCAGAGATATTATTCTAAGGTCCATTATCCAGCATTTAGTATATAACGCATACATTGTTGAACATGTAAATTTTTAGAAATCAGTACTAAAACCCCTCTGCTTTTAAATTAAAAAAAAACAACAACAAATATTAAACTGAAAATAAAAGTAAGGTTAAATAATACCCCATAAGCATACAAAAACCTCAACCTTCCCTGACCTAAAATGCATGCCCAGAAGCTCATAGCAAACATACAGCTACCTATCCATGGGTATGCTAATGGGATCCTAATATTCCCTTATCCCATAATATATCCTTACTTATAGAAATATATAACATATCCTGTTTCTTGGAAGTTTGTCATTTCTTTATTGATAGTTGATCAAGTAGGTTAAAATTGTTCACTATTTCAATTTCTTCTCCATCAACGATGATCTTATTGATTTTGCCAGTTGTCAAGATCTTTATCTTCTTTACGTTAAGGTGCAAACCCATTTTAAGACTATGTTCCTTGATCTTGAGAAGCAAATGTTTCAGATCGTCTTCACTTTCAGCCAGTAATGTGGTATCTATCATCAGTATAGCGAAGGTTGTTAATGAGTCTTCCACCAATCTTCACACCTCTGTTGTCTTCATATAATCCTGCTTCTCTGATGATTTGTTTTGCATATAAATAAAACAGGTAGGGGGAAGGTATGCAGCCTTGTCGTAGACCTTGGCTGATTTTAAACCATTCTGTTTCTCCTTGTTCTGTACGAACTGTTGCTTCTTCATCAATGTAAAGGTTCTGCAAGAGAATTATCAGATGTTTTGGTATACCCATGATCCTTAATGTGACCCAGAGTTTCTCATGGTTTACACAGTCAAAAATCTTGCTGCAGTCAATAAAACATATATAGATATCCTTTTGATATTCTTTTGTCTTTTCAAGGATCCATCTCACATCTGCGATGATGTCTCACATCCCTCACCCTTTCCTGCACTTGCACTTCAGGCAGTTCTTGTTCCAGGTATGGTTGTAGTCTCCGCTGAACAGTCTTGAGTAGAATCTTGCTGACATGTGGGATCCGAGCAATTTTGTGGTAATTTCCATGGTCAATTGGATTACCTTTCTTTAGCATTGGTATAAACACAGATCTTTTCCAGTCAGTTGGCCATGATGCCTTCTAAATTTCCTGGCAGAGCCTTGTAAGTATAGTAACAGCTGCATCTGATTGCTTTAATACTTCAGTGGGAATGCCATCAATGCCTGGTGCTTTTTTCTTTGATAAGGCTTTCAATGCGGCTTCAGCTTCTGCTTTCATCACCAATGGTTTCTGATCATAAGGTACAGACTGAAACGACTGTTGGTCCACTTGATCTTTATGGTATAATGGCTTGGTGTATTCTTTCCATCTTTCCTTGATCTTCTCAGCATCATGCAACATGGATCCTTGATAATCTTGTAGCATTCCAATTCTAGGCCGGAATTTTTTCTTTAACTCTCATAGCTTTAGGAAAGCCAATCTTGTTCTTCCTCTAATAGCTGATGCTTCTATTTCCTTGCATGCATCATTGTAGTACTTCTTGTCTTTTCTTGCTGCACATTGGAAATCTCTGTTGAGTTCTGTGATTGCCTCTCTTTCTCCTGTGGCTTCAGTTTGTCTGCATTTCTGGGCAATTTTCATAGTTTCTTTGGTCATCCATTTTGGCCATTTTTGCTTTTTCACCTTTTGTAGAGACTTCTCACTTTCTTCCAACACAACCTTCTTGATGTCATCTCATAACTCTTCTAGAACTCTGTCATTTTATTTAAAGCATCACATCAATTTTGCAGACAATCTTTAAATTATTATTAATATTGTAATTATCTCAGTTCCATGCACCCCTTCAATACTTATATCCTAGCTATGCGTAACTTTCGCCCATAACAATCCCAAACAATCACCATTCATCTTTCCATTATCTGCTCATATTCTAACACTAAAACGCATTCTTCTGCAATATTCTCCCACCCACTTACTGCTGAGATGCTGTACTTGATCTGCTGCACCTATATAAACTTAGCATATACTCATTAGTATGCAGCAAAACAAATTATGACCATCTTCAGCCAAATAATACTCTCTTTCTATTCTCCATCCGCACACACTCTTGCACCACTATGCTATTTTTAATACATCAACATACATACAATTCCTCAGTCAGTGCACCCGCAGCATAACAAGCTATTTTTACAGCTCTGTGGAACCATGTTGCACAGCAACAGCCTCAGATGCACTAAATTCACATCTTTAAACCCAAACCCTGTGCATAATGCTAAAGCCTTCGGACACCATATAGATACAGCCACACATGCCAGAAGTACCTGTAGCAAAGTGCCTAATTACAGAATAGTAATAATGTTGCAGAGCACACAGATACTTTTAGGAACACTCAAACCTCCACACATACAGACATTCTGAGATCTCATAATACATACGGTATAGAAAGTAACAAAGTGATCATTAAAACGTTCTTTTGGATGCTACAAAATCTCTTAGTTCCTTTGGGTCTTGAAATACTTTTGTTTCATTTTCAATTGTGTTCTTCATCTTCATTGGATATAATGGCCCATACCGGGCACCTATCTCCTTCAGTGGCTGCCAATCCTCCCCCTCCCCCCCCCCTGCTGAGGTATTGTGTAGCCTTCTTCCTGTTTCCTCCACGTGTGCATAGTCTGTTTTAGTTTGCTTTTCTCTGATCAGAGAAGAGCAGTGCTTTTACAGTACTCTGCTAGAGAGTGGATATTTGCCTCCTGTGACACCTTGCTGTGAGTTCTAGCTGTTTATTTAATTATTTATTGTTTGTCTAACTGTTTATTCAATTATTTATTGTTTGTCTTAGTGGTGTGCTAGTTCAGCCTTCTCAGCTGTAACTTACCTTGCCTCTCTCAACTACCTGGGCTTTGTGTGGTAGCCAGGTTAACTGTTCATTTTAAATTAAATCTCTTTCCCCAGAACCTGCTGTGTGTTAAACTTTTTTCCTGTCCTAGCCTGCCTGAGAGAATCCTCCCCCTCCCCCCCCCCCCCGCTGAGGTATTGTGTAGCCTTCTTCCTGTTTCCTCCACGTGTGCATAGTCTGTTTTAGTTTGATTTTCTCTGATCAGAGAAGAGCAGTGCTTTTACAGTGCTCTGCTAGAGAGTGGATATTTGCCTCCTGTGACACCTTGCTGTGAGTTCTAGCTGTTTATTTAATTATGTATTGTTTGTCTAACTGTTTATTTAATTATTTATTGTTTGTCTTAGTGGTGTGCTAGTTCAGCCTTCTCAGCTGTAACTTACCTTGCCTCTCTCAACTAACTGGGCTTTGTGTGGTACCCCCTCCCCCCTGCTGAGGGTTCAGGACAGGGTACCTTGTAACTGCCCTCTTTAATAGGACTTATCTCCCTCCCTTCCTCCCCAGCACCCACCCACCCCTGGGGTAATTGTAGTTTTATAGGTACTTGCACATCGTAGAGGAAAGGGGCTGCTCTCAGGTGCAGCTCTTTATCCAAATCAGTCATACACGGAGGACCTGAGATTAATTAATTAAGCTTCAGAGTACACAAGGTGTATTAGGGGTATTAGATACACTTTTATTAGTATAAGCATCTACACCAATCCTTATTATATACAGAATTTAAAAGACCTAAACACAAGCTGTAAACTAAGATGCAGATAGAAGTCCAGCAACGAGATGGGGGTTCTCCGGTCTTTTGCATTGAGTGTCACATGTATGATTTTCTCCCAGTTGGTGAGAGGTCTTACGTATGCACTAATTGCAAGGAGCTCTTTGCTCTCAGGGAACGAGTCCGTTCTCTAGAGGCTAGAGTAGCAGACCTGGAAGACATAAGAAAGACAGAGAAGTACATGGACGAGACCTACAGGGATATAGTCCTGAAGTCCCACCTCCAGTCTGGCAGCATCCCTGTTGCCATGGAGGACAGAGGTCACGTGACAGGAAAGCATCACCCTGGTGTGGCAGGAAGTGATCCTGTAACTAGGACCTGTCCTCCAGGTGATATAAAGCCCTCTTGCACTGAGGACGTTTCTTCAGGGCCATGTCTCCATGAGGGGAGGGTCAGGACAGCTGTTATAGTTGGTGATTCAATCATTAGGAATTTAGATAGCTGGGTGGCTGGTGGACGTGAGGATCACCTGGTAACATGCCTGCCTGGTGCGAAGGTAGCAGACCTCACGCACCACCTAGATAGGATCATAGATAGTGCTGGGGAGGAGTCTGCTGTCTTGGTACATGTTGGTACCAATGACATAGGAAAATGTGGTAGGGAAGTTCTGGAGGCTAAATTTAAGCTTTTAGGTAGGAAGTTGAAATCCAGAACTTCCAGGATAGCATTCTCCGAAATGCTTCCTGTTCCACGTGCAGGACCCAAAAGACAGGCAGAGCTCCGGAGTCTCAATGCGTGGATGAGACGATGGTGCAAGGATGAGGGTTTCGGATTTGTTAGGAACTGGGGAACATTCTGGGGAAAGGGGGGGCTCTTCCGAAGGGATGGGCTTCACCTTAATCAGGATGGGACCAGACTGCTGGCATTAACCTTTAAAAAAGAGATAGAGAAGCTTTTAAACTAGAAAATAGGGGAAAGCCGACAGTCACCCAGGAGCGCATGGTTCGGACGAAGGTATCCTTGAAGGATACTACCAAAAGCAGTGAGGTTCCAAAAGGGAGTATAGTAGCCCAAATGCTCTTGAGTAAGGAGCAGACAGAGCATAAAGATTCCAAATTACCCATGCCTACCAATAGCCAGATTAATATTAATAAAATACAGTCTCTAAAATGCTTGTATGCCAATGCTAGAAGTCTAAACAATAAGATGGAAGAGTTAGAATATATAGCATTAAATGAGAGGTTAGATATGATTGCACTCTCAGAGACATGGTGGAAGGAGGATAACCAGTGGGACACTGTGATACCTGGATACAAACTATATCGTAATGATAGAGCTGATCAAATTGGTGGAGGGGTTGCGCTCTATGTTAGAGAGGGCATTGAGTCAGAAAGGATTAAAGTTTTGCAGGGAACAAAATTTGCTGCAGAATCTCTATGGATTGAAATTCCATTTATGAAGGGGAAGGTGATGGCAGTGGGAGTATACTATCGACCGCCTGGCCAGAATGAACAAATGGATGATGAAATGCTCAAAGAAATCAAGGAAGCTAACAAAAGTCACAACAGAGTAGTAATAATGGGTGATTTCAATTACCCCGGTATCGACTGGGTCAGTGTCACAGCAGGACAAGCTAAAGAGATAAAGCTTCTAGATGAAATAAATGACTGCTTCTTGGAGCAGCTGGTTCATGAACCGACCAGAGGGGAAGCCATACTGGACCTAGTCCTTAGTGGAACGCCAGATCTGGTGCAAGAAATAAGGGTGTTGGGACCACTTGGCAATAGTGATCATAGTATGATCATGTTTGATTTAATTAGTGGAGGACAGATTGTAAAGGAATCCACAGTACTACCTTTTAACTTTCAAAAGGGAGACTATGATAAAATGAGGAATATAGTTAGGAAAAAACTAAAAGGAGCGGTTCCAAAGGTTAAAGTCTTACAGCAAGCTTGGGTGTTATTTAAAAATACTATCCTCGAAGCCCTGACCAGCTGTATTCCACGCATTAAGAAAAGTGGAAGAAAGTCCAAAAAACTGCCAGCATGGTTTAAAGGTGAGGTCAGAGAGGCTGTTGCTGCCAAAAAAGCAACCTTCAGGAAATGGAAAAAAGAGCCAAATGATGAAAACTGGAAACAGCACAAACACTGGCAAGTTAAATGCAAAGCATTGATAAGGCAGGCAAAGCGGGAATTTGAGAAGAAACTTGCTACGGAAGCAAAAACACGAAATAAAGACTTTTTCAAGTACATTCGTAGCAAAAGGCCTGTGAGAGAGTCAATTGGACCATTAGATGATAGAGGGGTAAAAGGGGCAGTAAGAGGAGACAAGGCTATAGCAGAGAGACTGATGAATTCTTTGCTTCGGTCTTTACTGAGGACGATGTAGGGATGTTACCCAAGACTGAAGTAGTATTTAAAGGTGATACTGCAGAGGAATTGAGAGAACTATCGCTACACCAGGAAGATATATTACAACTATTTGATAAACTGAATAGTAGCAAATCACCTGGACCGGATGGTATACATCCCAGAGTGTTGAAAGAACTGAAATATGAGATTGCAGACCTGCTATTGGTAATCTGTGAACTTTCATTAAAATCATCTGTAATACCTGAAGATTGGAGGGTCGCCAACCTAACACCAATTTTTAAAAAGGGTTCCAGGGGTGACCCGGGAAATTACAGACCGGTGAGCCTGACGTCAGTACCAGGGAAAATGGTAGAAACCATCATAAAGAACAAAATTACACAGCATGTAGATAGTCATGGCCTAATGGGAGACAGCCAACATGGCTTTAGACAAGGAAGATCTTGTCTTACTAATCTGATATGTTTTTTTGAAGGTGTGCATAAACAGGTAGACAAAGGTGAGTCGGTTGATATAGTGTATCTGGACTTTCAGAAAGCTTTTGACAAGGTCCCCCATCAGAGACTTTTGGCGAAGCTAAAAAGTCATGGGATAGGAGGCAGAGTACTATTGTGGATCGGGAACTGGTTAAAAGATAGAAAGCAGAGGGTAGGGCTAAATAGCCAATATTCCCAATGGAAAAAGGTGAATAGTGGAGTACCCCAGGGATCTGTACTGGGTCCGCTACTTTTTGACATATTCATAAATGACCTGGAAAAGGGAATAACTAGTGAGGTTATCAAATTTGCAGATGACACAAAACTGTTTAAAGTTGTTAAAACCCAAGAGGATTGTGGAAAACTGCAGGAGGATCTGGATAAATTGGAAGACTGGGCATCCAAATGGCAGATGAAATTTAATGTGGACAAGTGCAAAGTTATGCACCTAGGAAAGAACAACCCACACTATAGTTACACGATGCAAGGCTCCACATTAGAAACCACCACCCAGGAAAAAGATTTAGGAGTCATCGTGGATAACATGTTAAAACCCTCCGCCCAGTGTGCAGCAGCGGCCAAGAAAGCAAATAGAATGCTAGGTATCATAAGGAAAGGGATGGAGAATAAAACAAAGGATATTATAATGCCTCTGTATCGCTCCATGGTACGACCGCACCTTGAATATTGTGTGCAATTCTGGTCACCGTATCTTAAAAAGGACATAGCGTTATTAGAAAAAGTACAGAGAAGAGCCACCAAATTGATGAAGGGGATGGAAGGCTACTCCTATGAAGAGAGGCTAAAATGGTTAAGGCTCTTTAACCTGGAAAAGAGACGGCTGAGGGGAGATATGATAGAGGTCTATAAATTAATGAATGGAGTGGAACGGATAAACGTGGATCAATTGTCTACGCTATCAGAATATAGAAAGACTAGGGGACATGTAATGAAGCTACAGGGTAAACTATTTAAGACAAGAGAAAATATTTTTTCACTCAACGTGTAATCAAACTCTGGAATCTGTTACCGGAGGATGTAGTAAGGGCTGTTAGTATAGCTGGGTTTAAAAAAGGTTTGGACAAGTTCCTGGAGGAAAGGTCCATAAACCACTATTAAAAAGGGACCCAGGATATCAATGCTTGACCCAGTACAAGCATTGTGGAACCTGTGTCTTTTGGGGATATTGCTAGGTACGTATGACCTAGATTGGCCACTGTTGGAAACAGGATACTGGGCTTGATGGACCTCGGTCTGACCCAGTATGGCATGTCTTATGTTCTTATGTTCTTAAGGAGCCATGCCGACGCTCTACTCTCACTCAGGAACTAGATGTAGCTTTTATCCAAAGTACATCAATTTATCTGTTTTATCCCAGCCAAGGGTGAGTAATTGCAGGACTTGACAGTTGTGACTCAGTCTCATGATGATGGGCCTTGGTCGCCATTAAACCACCATGGAATGACGTGGGACTCGATGAAGCTGTTCAAAGTCCAATGGCGGTTTAACTTGATAATCAAGGGCTTTCACTAGAAAAGTAAAGTAGTCAGAAAGGTGGCCAAATTCTTCCCTTCCATTCCCTGTGACAAACCTGAAAGTCTCATATTGTGCCACTCGTTAAAGTTAATTATGTCCTCAAAATCCTGCTCTAGTTGCTGCATTGCTGAAGCATTTTTCGATATCTGCGGTGCCTCTTGTATGAAATCACTGACTTGCTTTTCTAAGCAGTCAATATGTTGCTGTGAGGCTTGCTGTGAGGCAGACATTTGCGCTGACAAACACTCTGAGGGGAGTGTTTACTAAATCAATGGGGCCGCGGCTCCGATATCGCAGGAGTCTGCTACCGCCGTTTAGTAAACACCCCCCCTAAGTCTCTGAGGATACTGACAGAAACCTCCATTTGCTGCTCCATCATGGTTTTTAACACTCTTATTTCTTTCAGTACTGCATCTGCCAAAGCTCCGACATTTTATCCTGCATCAATGGACTCTTTTTTGAGGTCTGAGCCCTGAAGGAAGATTAAACTGAGCTTCCAATAGTATACTTTTCGTATCCAACATAATATCAACTTTTTTCATCTAAAATCTGAAAGGATTGGGACTTACTAATTTGAAAGGGGGTGATCCTTACAATTCCCCCACAGAGACAATAAGCTAAGCAGCCATCATGCCCTCAATCTCCATTTCTTAACAAGAATGAAAATGCAGTCTTCGTAAGATCTTCAAAGTTTCACATGAAAATGCTTTACTAAGAATGTTTGTCTATATCTTTTCTCTTTTTGTACCTGTGGGAAAACTCCCCACTGAATGTGTCCCAAGGGTTTGGAAAGTTCCAGCATGGTAGTTTTTTTGCATATCCTTCTAGAAGGCGAGCTTTAGGAAATGCATTTCAATGAAACTCATAAAACGACAGATCCATTTAAGTGATCTAAATACTGCATTCCTTATCCATTAAGAAGAACGTCATTTAATGGGGAATATTTTTTTTCTTACTGTAAAAAACATTTTAAAAGACATATAAAAAGGCTATTAGTAAATGTGTTTGTTGCAGTGATATATATGATATTAAGGGAAGCCAAAAATTAGATATGGGAAAATAACTAGCAGTGGAAAAGGATAGTGGCCATTAAGTAAACTGCAGGGTTATTCTTGCATGGAGCAAAACAGGAAGTGATGTTTTGGTTTGTTAGTCACTTAAGGTGTCAGGAGAAAATCTGAGCAAACTTTGGATTTTCTTCAATAGTCCTTGATGTGGTAAAGGACTGTTCCCATTTAAGAGCCAATTCACTAGAGCCACCTGAAGTCTGAAAAAAACCCTTCCAAAACCTAATGCACAAGGTAAACATTTCAATACTGCAGATTTAATGAAAGCCGTGGTGTTATGATTTCTGTGGGTTAGGCCCCTATTATTGTAGAGATCTCTGATCTCCAACACAAACCAACTCAACCAAGTGTGTCATTAGTGCTGGGCACACAAGTCCCTAACTTGAATTTTGTGAACTATGCCATGATGCACCTCTTGGCAGCTCTAAGTGAGAGCAGAAAAGGAGCCACTGGAGTTTACTCTTTCACCACTGCTGCTCTTTGTCAGCATAGACAGCATCTCCAAACGCAGCACTTCCTGTGTGCTGATGCACATAGGCAGTGTTGACTGGGCATTCTCAACAAGCTTGCTATGCCAGAAAAGAGCAGTCACAGGGAAGGCTGTTCTTAGCAATAGGAACATGACCATGATGGAAAGTGTCAACAAGGATCATTAGGCTTTGCCAGCTAATGACAGAAGAGTTGAATTTCAAGCCTACCACCATTGCCAATTGCACTGACTGCTGTGCAGTCTTCAGACTTCAAAAAAGAGAACATGGGAGTGAGTAACCAATGAAGGAGGGGGGGGGGAGGGACACGAGGTGACTAATTGGAAGGGAAGAACATGGTGTGGCTGAGAGAAAGCATGGGGTGAGGGAGATGAGTGGAGGAGAGAGAGAATGAAGGGAGGAGAGATTATAGGATGAATATATGGAAAAAGAGTGAGAGCAGGAGTGAGGATAGGGAGGGAGACAAGTCAGGGATGAGTGAGTGATAGAATGTGGGAGTGGCATTGGAAAAAAGAGCAAGTAGGGTGTGTGGGAAAGGAGGAGAGTAAAAGATCATGGAAGGGGCAATCCATGAGGACTTTTTTGAGGCATACACAAATAGATCATGGAGTCATAAAGTGCTCATGAACATTTTAACAAAAACTGCTTTGGCATATGTCATGTAGTCATCTATTTGAGTGATTAAATAATTTTTTTGAAAAAATTATTAAGACCCAGGGGTCACTAAGGGGCTTGTTTACTAAGAGTTGTGCTGCTAGTGTGCAAGCAGCTCCAAAAATGAATGCGGGGGTGGTCCTCGAACATTGCTAAAACATGGAGGTGTGCCTGGCATGTCCCCATGTTGCTAACATGGGTATCATTCCATCCCTGTACTCAATACCTTTGGTGCGATCAGCACAGGTGCACTTAATGCCACCTATTGAGGTGACAGTAAATGCATCCACTAAGTGCTATATTGCCAGGGAACACGCACCAGAAATGCTTACACTATCCCTGATATGGATGCTCCACCCCAGAACCTTTCAGTCTCTACGCCAACCCACACTACTCAGGTAGCATGGGAGTTTTAGCATGGACACATGTAAGAATATGGTACTTTTTACTGCAGCACGCTTGGCACATACTACCTGGTTGCGCCATGCTCCTTAGTACCCTATCCAGACAGTAGATGTTTTGTGAACTGGTCATTCAGGGGTACCACATGCCCTTGCATCAATATGAGGTTATAAGAGCCTAGAATTTTCTAGCTGGATTCCCTGTATCAAAATCCAAGGCAGGAGCATGGATGGGGATGGGTGTGCCAATGATATAATGGATAGAGGTTCGGAGGGAAAGTACCATTTCTGTCTCCTCTTTCTGCCAAATTGAGCTAGGAGGCAGAACTTCAGTATTTGTGGAGGTTGGGTCCTGGTCAAACCCAGACCAAAGCAATGGGCAATATATGGGTGTTACCCTAGCCCCAGAAAGAAGCAGCAAAGATGGTAGCCTTTAAAGAGAGAAATGCTACGCCTCATAAAATAGGTTGCGGCTAATGGAGAAACCCAAGAAGTCTGAGGAGGTTGCAGGAGGAAAAGAGTGGAGATCCAGACTGGGAGAAGCAAAGAATACCTCACACCATCTGCCCTGTGAGCTACGCAGAGAGGGCTGAGACTGTGAAGACTATGAAGACAGACTGTGAGTAGTGTAAATGGTGCTGTGAGAAGTGGCATCTGAAGAAATGCTGAAAGTGTATGCAGAGTGAGTATGCACTGAGAAGAAGTGGATTGCTTGCTTATCTCCAGGAACAAGCAGGAATGAGTCTTCACATATGGGTACGTCGGTACCGACGGAGCCTGCACGGGAATGCTGCCCAGCTTCCAATCAGAAAGCTTTTGGCAGCATCCCTCGCGCCTGCGTGCTGACTTCCAGCCTTCTCCAGAGCCTCTCTTCAGTTTTCGTTTTTCCGCGGAGCCGGCAGGACGTCCTTCCTATCACCGCAGAAACTTTTCTTTTTACTTACTTAATTTCTTTAGTTTTTTGTTTTCTTGTGGTCGCGGCTGTATTTCCCGCCGCCACCGGTACCGCCGGTGGATTTTTGCCTAAATTCTGAGAAACTTTTTCTTCATTTTTTTCTGCCTTAACTTGTTAGGTCTACCAGGCCTCATGGAGCCTTCTTTTCGGCACCGGTGTCGAGTGTTCCACTCTTCACCAGGGATCGTCATCTGGCGTCCTCGGTACCTTCGGGGCCGATCAATACGCTTCAGATTGACTTCCCTCAATCCCCACCGTGTCCGGTGGTGGTATCCGCTTCGAGCAGTATCAATACCCCGGCATCGGCACCGGTGTCGAGTGTTCCACTCGCCACCAGGGATCGTCCTCAAGCGTCCTCGGTACCTTTGGGGCCGATCGATACGCTACGCATGGACATTTCTATATCCCAGCCATGCTCGGAGACGGTACCGCCGTCGAGCGGTTCCGATGCCCTGGCTACGACATCGGGATGCAGTAACCTGTTTCTCGCAGGTGGGTATCATCGGGTATCCTCGGTACCTTCGGGACCGATCGATGTAACCCAGACTGCTTTATCGGTATCGGCATCGCCGATACTGCCACTGACGTCGGTACCCTCGAGGCATGCATCGATAGACTCGCTTCCATCGATGCCGAGTCTTGAATCGATTTCTAGTCTCGAGGACTGGGTACCGACGCGTCCTGGAACCGACTCCGCTCGCTTCCAGATAAGCAGTTCCGCAGATCCTAGCTATAACTCTAAACTCATGATCTCGGTACCACTGCAGCAGTCCCCGATGACAACTTTGACCGCTGGTCCTGTATCACAATCAATGTCGATGCCTCCGTTGGAACCGATACCTGGCATTGCTGGTGCAGTACCTACTGCCTCTGAGTTAACACGCCAGTATCCCGGTCCATCTACTACGTCTCTTGCTTCACACAATGGTACGTCCTCTGGTGCTCAGCCTCTTTCTTTGGCCTTACCAGGGATGGTTCCCATAGGGGATCAGTCTTTTCAGACATTTCTCCGAGACATAGCAACCTTTCTTAATATCTCTATCCCTGGTTGTGCTGATACTCATAGCCCACCGGCACAAATGGAAAATATCATGCTTCCTTTACATCCTGCTCTGCAGGATCTCCTTCTGAGGGTTTGGAAATCACCCTTACCGCTTCCTCTAGCTTCCACAGCTACTGAGGTTCGGTACCGAGTGCCTCCCTCTCCAGGATTTCAGAAGCCACAACTTCCTCATCGTTCCCTGGTAGTAGAATCAGCACTGAGGAAGGCTAAGAGCAAGAAGATGCTTTCTTCTTATCCGCCAGGTCGTTCTTCAAGAACACTCGATGCTTTTGGTCGTCAAGCCTTCCAAACATCTATGCTGGCCTCCAGAATTCTTTCATATATTTTCCACATGAGTCTAACACTCCAGGAGGTCACAGAGAAATTGTCTCTCTTGACCCCTTTTTTGCCAGAGCTGAAGGCTACTGATTATTCCTTGCTCATCAATCATAGCCGGAATATATCCTGGTTTCTGTCTCGTGCTTCTATAGACTCTTTTGAGTCTGTTAGCAGATCCTCTGCTATTGCCATTGCAGCATGTCGCAGAGCCTGGCTCGAAGCTTCAGACTTGAATAGACGGGCACAAACTATACTGGTTCATTCTCCTTGTACAGGAGACGGTCTTTTTGGTAAGGAGGCTTTACGTCAGGTTGCTCAATACTCCACTGACTCTCCTTCCACTACAGACCATTCTAAGCCATCCCATTCTTCGAGGGGTAGGAAATGTCCTACCAAACCTTCTTTCCCTAAGAAAAGAAAGTTTCATTCCTCTCCTGCCCATCATTCAGAGGTACCTAAGCAAGGGACACCTCAGCCTAGTCTGAAGTCCTCCAGCTCTGGCCACTCTCAGCATTCCCAACAACCATAGGGGCTGAGAATTATAGTCTGCAGTTCACTTCTACCTATTAGAAGTTGCTTCACTGTGCTTTTCTTTCTCAGTGTACTAAGATGTCGGAACATTCTTGTTCAGGGACTACGCACTTCTCCTCCTTTACTCTCTAGAGGAGCAGTTACTACTATCCCCTGATAGTTCTGTCCCACTTTGAACATTTTTTTTCCTTCAAGTTGCACTTACCCTGAGGGTACGTCACCCTCCACTTACTTGCCTACCCTCTCTACAGGACTTCTTCCTGGTTGAGAGGTACCATACTGAGAAGCTTCTTAGCACTCTTATTCCTCAGAAAGAGACAGGAGATGCCTCCTCTCCTTCCTTGTCTCTTATTCTTAAATGGGCACAGTACAATCTCTCTGCTGGTTTCTATCACCAGCTGTGCCTGCAGGAGTTACAATGATTGTGTTACTGGTACTTTTTAGTTCCAGTCCCTTGTTCCAAGGTTTATCTAGCCTCAGTAGTGATTCCAGGCTGCTCCTCAGCTATCTTGGATCCTCCTACGTTTTGGCTTTTTCACAATCTTCCTCCATCTCCTCTCTTAGGATATGGCAATACCACTGACTTCAGTCAGTTTATCTCCTCTTTCTCCTGCACAATGCTCTCTGCACTCTCAGAGCAGCTTTCTACTATGAGGGCCTTATTTTAGAGCATTGACCTTATCTCTGAAGCTATCAGTAGGGAAAAGCTTAATTCCTTCCCATGCCTATGAGGGTTCTCCAAACCCTCTGGTCTGGGCTGTTGGTATGCTATATAAGTTCTTCTGCGTGAAGATCCAAGGCTGATGTTTACGCATGCTCCCTCTGGGTCCCTCCAGCAGGTCCCTCTGATATCTTCTTGCGTTGCTGAACATCTGCCATGTCAGTGTTCTTTGCAACTCCCGCCTTGTTCTTTACAGACTGATATCATCATCAGTTCTCACGCAAACATCATATTATCTTACTGGATTCCCTCAATCCACGGAAATAGATTCTTTACACATATCCCAAGTGGGTTCACCCTCTTGTGGAGCAGAGAATCTTTTCTTTTATATTCCCCATATACAACTATGGGGCTGGGTGGTAGATATGTATCTTCAATCTCTATCTTGTATGTAGCATCTCCATATATGTCTACATACCTATCTCATTACCCTGGTGGTGCAATTCCATGCCCCACCAATGTATATATATTTTGATACATTTCTCCACCCATATCCTAATATACACATATGGACATATGTATATATCTATACATATATATATATATATTCCATCCACATATATATATATATATATATATGTGTCTGTTGGAGGGCTTCTCAAGGGTTGATATGTCTTACACACTATAACCCTTACTGTCTATACTAAATGTTCTACCTTCTAGAGGGTTTAGACCCGGGGTCTCAAACACGCGGCCCGCGGGCCGCATGCGGCCCGCAACCGAACTTTGTGCGGCCCGCGACGGAGGAAAAAAAAAAAAAACAAACCCTGTCTTCTGCTGCTGCTGCTGCTGCCGCCGTGGTAGCAGCACAATCAGCTGTTCGCGGTCCCTTCTCCTCAGCCCGGAAGAGCCCCGAGTCTGCTCCTTTAGCGGCGGGCTTTTCAAGATGCAAAGAGAATATTTCCCTCTCGCGCGGCTTGTCAAGCCGCGCGAGAGAAATACTCTCTTCGCGGCTTGAAAAAGCTCACCGCTAAAGGAGCAGACTCGGGGCTCTTCCGGGCTGAGGAGAAGGGACCGCGAACAGCTGATTGTGCTGCTACCACGGCGGCAGCAGCAGCAGCAGACAGGGTTTTGTTTTTAGTTTATTTACTTGGCCTGATATGGGGGGGGGGGGGGGTTAGGACTGGAAATGGGCAGATGGGGTTAGGACTGGAGGTGGTCTGATTGGGGGGGGGCTAAAACAAAAAATGGGGGGATGGGGGGGCTAATAATGAAAATGGGGTGATGGAGGGTTAGGACTGGAAGTGGGCTGTTGGGGGGCTTAGGAATGGTAATGGGCTATGGGGGGGCGAGGACTGGAAATGGGCAGATGGGGTTAGGACTGGAGGTGGTATGATTGGGGGGGGCTAAGACTAAAAAGGGGGATGTGGGTGGGCTAAGAATGAAAATGGGGTGATGGGGAGGGTTAGGACTGGAAGCGGGCTGTTGGGGGGCTTAGGAATGGGAATGGGCTCTGGGGGGGCGAGGACTGGAAATGGGCAGATGGGGTTAGGACTGGAGGTGGTCTGATTGGGGGGGGCCTAAAAATGGGGTGCTGGGGGGGCTAAGAATGAAAATGGGGTGATGGGAGGGTTAGGACTGGAAGTGGGCTGTTGGGGGGCTTAGGAATGGTAATGGGCTATGGGGGGGCTAGGACTGGAAATGGGCAGATGGGGTTAGGACTGGAGGTGGTCTGATTGGGGGGGGGGCTAAGACTGAAAATGGGGTTATGGGGGGGCAAAGAATGAAAATGGGTTGATGGGAGGGTAGGACTGGAAGTGGGCTGTTGGGGGCTTAGGACTGGTAATGGGCTATGGGGGGGCTAGAACTGGTAATGGACTGGGGGGGTTGCTAGGACTGGAAATGGGCTGAGTAGAAGGGGGGGCTTGAACTGCAAATAACTGATGGGGACGGGGTTTTGGAATGGAAATGGGCTGAGTGGAAGGGGGCTTGGAATGGAAATGGGCTGATGGGGAGGGGGGCTTGGAATGGAAATGGGCTGATGGGGAGGGGGCTTAGAAAGGACATGGGCTGTGAGGGGTGGGCGCTAGGACTGGAAATGGGCTTAGTTGGGGGGAGCAAGGACAGGAAATGGGCTGATGGTGGGGCTAGAATAGGACTGGAATGGCTTGATGATGCGGGGACTAGAAGGGAGCAGATGCTGGGTGGGGCTGAAACTACAAGGGAGCTGATGTTGGGGAGGATTAGAATGGGATAGCGCTGGGAGAGTAAAATGGAGAGGGGAAAAAAAATATTTTGTGTGGGAGGGAAAAATCTACAATTGGACAGGTACTGGGTGAGTACGTGTAGATAGAGAATGGAGTGGTAAAAATTGATTGGATGAAAAAGGAATGAGTAAAGAGAAAAAGGAAAAAGATTAGTATGTTAAAGCAGATGAAGAGAGAGAAAGGAAAAAAAACTAGAAGAGAGAAGAAAGTACAAATGGACAGCAGACCATGGAGAGTTAGCAGAAGACACCAAGAAACCAGAAGAAAGTGGCTGGCACAATTGCAACTGAAAAAAAAAATGCACAAAAGGTAGAAAAATATCTCTTTATTTTGAATTAACTGGAATATGTCAGCTCTGGGAAATGTGCATCATTAACGTCTGTGCTTTATTTAATACAGAGGAAATTAATTTATAGTTTTATTTCTACAGTGTTGTTGTACATTCCAAGTTTGGCTTTTGGGGTTCCCAGTTTAATTATTGTCTTCCTGTTTCTAAATTTGATTCCTTGGTTTGGTGATGGTGTATGTTCTGCATGTGTAACTGAGCTGAGGTATTCTGTTTATGTAATTCCTATTTGACATTGCCACTTGTTCTCTTTCCCCAGTAGGTCATTTATTGTTATCTCTGAAATGTATTGGTTTAATATTTGCAGTGTTGCCTTTTGATAGTTAGGGTATGGTGCTTTGTGAGTCCTGGTAGTGCTGTTACGATACGGTGGGTTTGCTATGGGTTCTAAATGGGTAGTGTTTGTAGTAGTTCCTAATGTGCTGGCGGTTGGCACTGGATTATAGTAATGTAGAATCTTTAGTCTTTCTTTATCCATACGCTCATTAAGAGGCATGTTTACTAAAAGTTAGTTTATGGTAACATTATGCAAATATTTATGCAAATGAGGTCCCTTATGCAAATTAGGCCTGCGTCTTGTGCGGCCCCCGGGTTACTTTACAAGTCCTCATTTGGCCCTCAAAGCAATTTGAGTTTGAGACCCCTGGTTTAGACAGTCTATCGCCCTACTTGCATACCATATTATGATGTAGGAACTGTTAGGCACCAATAACTACTGTGGTGCTCACATCTTCCATTTTTTCTTTAAATCCTTGAAGCTTCAAGCTTCAATATTTTTTCCTATCTCTCGACAGCTAGGAAAAATAGTGTACATCTTTATCTTGAGTAGACAACTGTTCTCCTTGGGAATAGGGGTTTTTTCCACTCCCCTTCTTCCTGCCAGGACTGGGCTAGTTCTCTACCTCCGTCAGTCTTCTTCCTTTAGTCTTCATTGTTAATGACTTTATGCCTAAAGGAGTTTTCAGCTTTTTCCCATAAAGCTTTCCATTGAAGACCTGACGTCTAATCCTACCCAGTAGACACCTGGATCGTCTGCTACCTCCAGGTCTGGACCTTCATCCTCACTGCTGTGAGGTCACTTTGAAGATTCCGCCACTGCTTATCCAGTAGACTCCATCATGCTCTCGACTTCCTACGATTCAGTAGGTAAGCTGCATATTTTAAGTGTACATTAAATGTGCTTAATGTTACTTATCATATATACCAAGGACTTCTCCCCTATAGTCCTTGGCTATGCTGTTTCTTTCCTCACAGCTCCTTTATTGTCAACTCCTGCCCTCCATCCCACGAAGGATGCCAGGAATTCCTGGAGACAAAATGCATCCCTGGCCGAGGCCTCTGCATTTTTATGGGATCTCCCCCTGGCATCCCTAGCTAGGGAGTCCCCATATTTGAAGACTCATTCCTGCTTGTTCCTGGAGATAGCACAGTTACTTACCTGTAACAGGTGATCTCTGGGAACAGCAGGAATTAGTCTTCACAACCCTCCCACCTCCCCTGGGAGTTGCATCTCTTTATCTTCTTCCTTTCTCTCCTCGCCTTTGTCTCAGCTTTGAAACTCAACTGAAGAGAGGCTCTGGAGAAGGCGGGAAGTCAGCGCGCAGGCGCGAGGGATGCTGCCAAAAGCTTTCTGATTGGAAGCTGGGCAGCATTCCCGTGCAGGCTCCATCGGTACCGACGTACCCATATGTGAAGACTAATTCCTGCTGTTCCCAGAGATCACCTGTTACAGGTAAGAAACTGTGCTTTGTGCTAATCCGTGGGCACTGTCAGACGGCTGCCTAGGGTGAGAACTTACACAATCTTGACGATGCATATATTCATATGATTCTTGCAAGGTATTGTGGGTACTGTAGTTCATTCACTCCCAAACACAGCTGATGACAATAATTTGAGTTGTGAAACCAAGTGGTAAGATCAATAAAATACTTCTTTTATTGATGGGGTTTAATTCACCCAGCACATGTATGCTTGATAGCACTATAAATGAGGTTACTTGCTTGCAGTGTTTAAAATGGATAACAAAAAGTCACAAAGTAAACCAGAAACAACCTTCAGCTTGTCAGGCAATTAGCTAATGTTTTCTTAACAAATAATTACCAAATACAAAGGCACAAAGAAAAGAATAAACTTTGCTGGTTAGGTTAACTTCTGCTTATTTTCCACGCAGATCTCAGCAGTGATTCTCCCTTGCTCACACACACAATCAGGTGCAGCCCTAATTACTATCAATGGACCAGCTGAAAGCCTTTAGCTGGCTGGCTGCTACTGTGTGAGCCCAAATCCTGCTTTAAGAGCTGTTTGCAGTGGAAATAAAGAACAAAGTTAGGTTTCTTTGTGATGGCTGATGTGTTTGCTCAGAGAAAGCTAGTAATAGCATTTAGATAGAGAACAGTCCATATAAACTGTACTTTCATCTGCTGTATCAATCAGCATAGGGTCATTATCATACATTGGCACAGACGAGTCTTTCATTAAGGCACTATCATGAGAATGCTTATTCCCTTGCTGCCATTCTCTATTATAGATAGGGTCTGGATCAGTGTTCATACCTGAGCCTCTCCTGCTATCATTATTCCTCTCTGTATAGCCTGGCCAATATGTAACCCAATTCTGATGTCCAGCCTTCCAATCTTGATCCCTGGACACTGGATCTCCTCTCACATACCTTCTGGCCTTGGTCTGAAAGTCCCTTCCACATGCAGTCTTCTCTCTTCCAGGTAGCCACTGGTGATTCCTATCTCTGCCACTCCATTCCTCTGGCTGAATCCAGTCCAATGGACTCTGCTGGCTTTTGGAATACCTCCCAGTATGAGTACTGCCTTGGAATCTCCCAGACCTTCCAATGGCCTTTCTTCTCTTCCTTCCAGAGAGTTTCCTTCTCTCTCTATCTGCGTGGCTTTTGCTGAAGCTGTTCTTCCAACTGTTGCTGAAACTGTATCTCTTTCTGAAGCTGTTCTTGTAGCTCTCCCTGAAGCTGGGCTGGAGCTTGTAGTAACTTTTATCTGAAGAATCAGCTCTATTCTTATCCTGTTCTAATGTGTGCTGCTCCCTAACACAGCGCAGCTGTCTTGAATCAGGCCCTGCCCTTTGAGATGAGTGCTTAGGGATTACCTCATAGCTCTCTTGATTGCACACACATTTTCTCACTTCAGCCCCTCTCATGGCTGCTGGAAACCTGGTGCATTCTGGGACTGGTAGTCTTTTATGTGAAAACTCTGTTTTCTCACTTCTACCAGAACTGACAGGTTGCTTGTTCAGAGTCACATCATCTTTTCTATAGCTCCTACCTGAGCTATGATAAGCTTCCTTATCACATACCCCCTGCTTAAGTTATTACGGACTGGTTTTACTGGTGAAACTGCTTCTCTACAGTCCGTAATACCTACGAGAGTGTCATCTTCTTGAAGCTCACTTACTTCCTGACTGGGTTCAAGGTCATTATTTACAGGCCTCTCCCTCCAAGACTTAAGTACATTAATATGGTAGGTCTGCCTACGCCCTCTGGCATTTTCTACCATATAAGACACTGGGCTTACTTGTTTAACAACCTCCCATGGCCCCTTCCACTGTACCTCAAATTTTGGAGCAGTTCCTGCTACCTGAACCAAAACCTTTTCACCAATGCTTAATTGGCGGCTTTTGGCCTTTCTATCATACCACCCTTTCTGGCGAACTTGACTGTCTTGCAGGTTCCTCTCAGCAACCTGCGACGTCCTTTTCAAACGTGCTCTCAAGTCACGTAGAAACAGTGGCACTTCCTGACTTCCTGGTTCAGGATCAATCCATTGTTCCCTCAAAATATCCAACAAACCCCGGGGAGCCCTACCATACATCAACTCATACGGAGTTACACCTAGGGACACTTGAATTCTTTCCCTGCAGGCATATAAGGCAAAGGGTAATAACATATCCCATTCTTTTACCTCTCCTGCTAACCCCCTTCTCAACATTTGTTTGAGAGTTTGGTTGAATCTCTCCACCAAACCATTTGATTGTGGATGGTAGGCTGAGGTTTTCACGTGACGAATGCCAAAGGCATCCCAGACCTGGGCCAAATATTTGGATACAAAATTGGACCCTCGGTCAGTCAACACCTCTCTTGGGAATCCCACTTCACAAAACAATTTTACTAGCTCTAAAGCTATTGTTTTTGCAGAAACATTCCTCAATGGTATGGCCCAGGGAAACCTTGTTGCCTGATCTACCATAACTAGGATGTATTGGAAACCTCGGGGCGTTTTAACTAATGGGCCTACAATATCCATGGCAATGCGACCAATTGGGTCTGTGATGATTGGCATGGGGATCAATGGCACCACCGGTGGGTGAGCCGCTGTAACTCGCTGACATGCTGGACATGCAGCACAAAACTGGGCAGTTTCTTTGAATATACCTGGCCAGTAAAAACGCACAAGTATTTGATCCAGCGTTCCTTGCATACCTTTATGACCTCCCACTGGATGATCATGTGCTAGTCTAAGTACTAGCCCTTTGAAAGTTGTGGGTACCACCAATTGTTTACGAATGGCACAATTTCTGGGGTCCTGACTCTCTCTATATATATGTCAATATCTAGTCTGAATCTGGGCAACTCCTCCCTGAACTCCTGAGCATACTTAAAAGCTCGGGTGAGAGATTGATCAGCTCGCTGCTCATGAGGAAATTTAGGAAAATTTGCCACAAACTCAGCTGGCACCCAGGGTAAACTTTGACCAGCTAACATCTCAGCCCTACCCTGTGCTCTGCAAAGTCTCTCACGCCTCTTTTGTGCTTTCAACTTTCTTACTTTACCAGATGATGGGGTTATTAAATCATCATGAGAGGGTAAATCTCCTAATAACTCTGCCTGCTCCCCCTCCTCCTTCTGCTGGCTCTCTAACTTAGCCTGCGAGCGGGTGGATACAAGGCCCCTCTTATTACCCATAGTTTGGCCTTCTGGAAGCTTAACCATCTTTTTAGCTAGGGACTGAGGACTTCCAAAGAAAGGCCCGGGAGCTATTTCCATTATTAAACCTTCTCCCTCCTTCTTTCCTAGCCCTTTCACTAGTTCCTGCTTAAATCTTGGCCAGTCCTTTCCTAGGACCAAATCAAAGGGTAGCCTAGGCACCACTGCTAATAGGACTTCCTCTTGTTCCCCCAGGCACTTAACCTTAAACCTATAGGTGGGATATGATGTTGCAGCACCATGAATGCATCTGATGTGAACTTGGCTTTCAGGGGTTCTAGGCACAAATCTTTCTTGGGCCTCTATCCTCTTCCAAAGCCTTTTTGACATCATACTCTGGTCTGCCCCAGAGTCTAATAATGCATTTGTGGTAATTCCTTGCACATCAACCATCAAAAGAAATCCTTCCTTGGGTTGTTTTAAATCCAGACCCATTAAACTAGTGTGTGTCTGGCTTCTCTTCTCAAATGTCCCAATTTTCCACACTTGAAACATTTCTTTCTATTCCACTGTGTCATCTGGTTTGATACAGTACATTCATTTTTCAGAAACATTCCTAATTATTCCTTTTTCTGATACAGCACATCTAGCCTCAGCATCCATCTTTAGAGGGCCACCCATTCTATGGCAAGCCTGCGTGGCTTCCAAGAATCTCTCTGCTAGCATGGTTGCCTCTCCAAGATTTTGGGCAATTTTGCTGTATAAGAAAAACATTCAAATCTTTAGGTACCCCAAGCATAAATTGTTCCAGCATTATAATATCTAATAACATTTCTACTGTCTTTTGCTCAGGCTCCAACCATTTTACAGCTAAACTTCTGATTCTCTGACTCAGAGCCCTGGTGTCCTCACCCACTTTCAATGTAACAGCTCTAAACATTTTCGCCTATACTCTGAAATAGGACAACAACCCTAGGCGATCTCTAATAGCTGCCTTTACATCCTTATAAATCAAAGCCTGGGCTGCTGGCATTGCTCTGTAAGCTGCTAGTGCCTCACCAGTTAATGAGGCTGCCAGCCTTACTGCCCACTGGGTCTCTGGCCATGCTAAAGCCTGTGCCACTCTTTCAAAAGACTCTAGAAAATCATCAACATTATCTTCTGGAGTTAATTTCCCAAAATTAAATGCCCCAATCCCTTGATTGAGTCCCACAGTGTCCACATGTGGTGCACCAGTACTAACTGCTGGTCTTGCATCTGTTCCACTTTGGCTCTGCAGCTGAACTAGAGCTTGCACCAGATCAAGCACTGGTTTCTGCTGTTCCATTAAGGCCTTCATAGCAGTGTCCTGGGCCTGCTGTGATAGCTCCTGCTGCTTGCTAAATTGGGCTGCCATCCACTGAGCCATCTCCCTCGGATCCATCTTGACCCCTGCAAGAAAAGAGAAGAAAAAAAAAACCAAAGAGCAGCACCTTCCAACCAGGTGTGTTTTTTTTTTCAGCTTTTTTTTTTTTTTTTTTTTTAATTTAACCCCTTTGCTTACAAACATCCACCACGAGACATGCCCAGGTACATATTACCTTGTCTCAGTGATGAATCCAGCTTTGCACAGGGTCTTTTCCTCTGGGACAGCTTCCTGGAACAACCACTTTTCCTCCAAAGTGCAGACGAGGGAAAAAATCTTCTTACAGCTTTAAACTTGACTTTTATTTGTAATCCACAACAAGTAAATCCTCTTGGTGCAAGAGCAATCCGAAAAACTACGCCATTTGTCAAGCGGCTGCCTAGGGTGAGAACTTACACAATCTTGACGATGCATATATTCATATGATTCTTGCAAGGTATTGTGGGTACTGTAGTTCATTCACTCCCAAACACAGCTGATGACAATAATTTGAGTTGTGAAACCAAGTGGTAAGATCAATAAAATACTTCTTTTATTGATGGGGTTTAATTCACCCAGCACATGTATGCTTGATAGCACTATAAATGAGGTTACTTGCTTGCCAGTGTATAAAATGGATAACAAAAAGTCACACAGTAAACCAGAAACAACCTTCAGCTTGTCAGGCTATTAGCTAATGTTTTCTTAACAAATAATTACCAAATACAAAGGCACAAAGAAAAGAATAAACTTTGCTGGTTAGGTTAACTTCTGCTTATTTTTCCACGCAGATCTCAGCAGTGATTCTCCCTTGCTCACACACACAATCAGGTGCAGCCCTAATTACTATCAATGGACCAGCTGAAAGCCTTTAGCTGGCTGGCTGCTACTGTGTGAGCCCAAATCCTGCTTTAAGAGCTGTTTGCAGTGGAAATAAAGAACAAAGTTAGGTTTCTTTGTGATGGCTGATGTGTTTGCTCAGAGAAAGCTAGTAATAGCATTTAGATAGAGAACAGTCCATATAAACTGTACTTTCATCTGCTGTATCAATCAGCATAGGGTCATTATCATACATTGGCACAGACGAGTCTTTCATTAAGGCACTATCATGAGAATGCTTATTCCCTTGCTGCCATTCTCTATTATAGATAGGGTCTGGATCAGTGTTCATACCTGAGCCTCTCCTGCTATCATTATTCCTCTCTGTATAGCCTGGCCAATATGTTAACCAATTCTGATGTCCAGCCTTCCAATCTTGATCCCTGGACACTGGATCTCCTCTCACATACCTTCTGGCCTTGGTCTGAAAGTCCCTTCCACATGCAGTCTTCTCTCTTCCAGGTAGCCACTGGTGATTCCTATCTCTGCCACTCCATTCCTCTGGCTGAATCCAGTCCAATGGACTCTGCTGGCTTTTGGAATACCTCCCAGTATGAGTACTGCCTTGGAATCTCCCAGACCTTCCAATGGCCTTTCTTCTCTTCCTTCCAGAGAGTTTCCTTCTCTCTCTATCTGCGTGGCTTTTGCTGAAGCTGTTCTTCCAACTGTTGCTGAAACTGTATCTCTTTCTGAAGCTGTTTCTTGTAGCTCTCCCTGAAGCTGGGCTGGAGCTTGTAGTAACTTTTATCTGAAGAATCAGCTCTATTCTTATCCTGTTCTAATGTGTGCTGCTCCCTAACACAGCGCAGCTGTCTTGAATCAGGCCCTGCCCTTTGAGATGAGTGCTTAGGGATTACCTCATAGCTCTCTTGATTGCACACACATTTTCTCACTTCAGCCCCTCTCATGGCTGCTGGAAACCTGGTGCATTCTGGGACTGGTAGTCTTTTATGTGAAAACTCTGTTTTCTCACTTCTACCAGAACTGACAGGTTGCTTGTTCAGAGTCACATCATCTTTTCTATAGCTCCTACCTGAGCTATGATAAGCTTCCTTATCACATACCCCCCTGCTTAAGTTATTACGGACTGGTTTTACTGGTGAAACTGCTTCTCTACAGTCCGTAATACCTACGAGAGTGTCATCTTCTTGAAGCTCACTTACTTCCTGACTGGGTTCAAGGTCATTATTTACAGGCCTCTCCCTCCAAGACTTAAGTACATTAATATGGTAGGTCTGCCTACGCCCTCTGGCATTTTCTACCATATAAGACACTGGGCTTACTTGTTTAACAACCTCCCATGGCCCCTTCCACTGTACCTCAAATTTTGGAGCAGTTCCTGCTACCTGAACCAAAACCTTTTCACCAATGCTTAATTGGCGGCTTTTGGCCTTTCTATCATACCACCCTTTCTGGCGAACTTGACTGTCTTGCAGGTTCCTCTCAGCAACCTGCGACGTCCTTTTCAAACGTGCTCTCAAGTCACGTAGAAACAGTGGCACTTCCTGACTTCCTGGTTCAGGATCAATCCATTGTTCCCTCAAAATATCCAACAAACCCCGGGGAGCCCTACCATACATCAACTCATACGGAGTTACACCTAGGGACACTTGAATTCTTTCCCTGCAGGCATATAAGGCAAAGGGTAATAACATATCCCATTCTTTTACCTCTCCTGCTAACCCCCTTCTCAACATTTGTTTGAGAGTTTGGTTGAATCTCTCCACCAAACCATTTGATTGTGGATGGTAGGCTGAGGTTTTCACGTGACGAATGCCAAAGGCATCCCAGACCTGGGCCAAATATTTGGATACAAAATTGGACCCTCGGTCAGTCAACACCTCTCTTGGGAATCCCACTTCACAAAACAATTTTACTAGCTCTAAAGCTATTGTTTTTGCAGAAACATTCCTCAATGGTATGGCCCAGGGAAACCTTGTTGCCTGATCTACCATAACTAGGATGTATTGGAAACCTCGGGGCGTTTTAACTAATGGGCCTACAATATCCATGGCAATGCGACCAATTGGGTCTGTGATGATTGGCATGGGGATCAATGGCACCACCGGTGGGTGAGCCGCTGTAACTCGCTGACATGCTGGACATGCAGCACAAAACTGGGCAGTTTCTTTGAATATACCTGGCCAGTAAAAACGCACAAGTATTTGATCCAGCGTTCCTTGCATACCTTTTATGACCTCCCACTGGATGATCATGTGCTAGTCTAAGTACTAGCCCTTTGAAAGTTGTGGGTACCACCAATTGTTTACGAATGGCACAATTTCTGGGGTCCTGACTCTCTCTATATAATATGTCATTATCTAGTCTGAATCTGGGCAACTCCTCCCTGACCTCCTGAGCATACTTAAAAGCTCGGGTGAGAGCTTGATCAGCTCGCTGCTCTTGTGGAAAGTTAGGAAACTTTGCCACCAACTCAGCTGGCACCCAGGGTAAACTTTGACCAGCTAACATCTCAGCCCTACCCTGTGCTCTGCAAAGTCTCTCACGCCTCTTTTGTGCTTTCAACTTTCTTACTTTACCAGATGATGGGGTTATTAAATCATCATGAGAGGGTAAATCTCCTAATAACTCTGCCTGCTCCCCCTCCTCCTTCTGCTGGCTCTCTAACTTAGCCTGCGAGCGGGTGGATACAAGGCCCCTCTTATTACCCATAGTTTGGCCTTCTGGAAGCTTAACCATCTTTTTAGCTAGGGACTGAGGACTTCCAAAGAAAGGCCCGGGAGCTATTTCCATTATTAAACCTTCTCCCTCCTTCTTTCCTAGCCCTTTCACTAGTTCCTGCTTAAATCTTGGCCAGTCCTTTCCTAGGACCAAATCAAAGGGTAGCCTAGGCACCACTGCTAATAGGACTTCCTCTTGTTCCCCCAGGCACTTAACCTTAAACCTATAGGTGGGATATGATGTTTGCAGCACCATGAATGCATCTGATGTGAACTTGGCTTTCAGGGGTTCTAGGCACAAATCTTTTCTTGGGCCTCTATCCTCTTCCAAAGCCTTTTTGACATCATACTCTGGTCTGCCCCAGAGTCTAATAATGCATTTGTGGTAATTCCTTGCACATCAACCATCAAAAGAAATCCTTCCTTGGGTTGTTTTAAATCCAGACCCATTAAACTAGTGTGTGTCTGGCATCTCTTTCTCAAAATGTCCCAATTTTCCACACTTGAAACATTTCTTTTCTATTCCACTGTGTCATCTGGTTTGATACAGTACATTCATTTTCAGAAACATTCCTAATTATTCCTTTTTCTGATACAGCACATCTAGCCTCAGCATCCATCTTTAGAGGGCCACCCATTCTATGGCAAGCCTGCGTGGCTTCCAAGAATCTCTCTGCTAGCATGGTTGCCTCTCCAAGATTTTGGCAATTTTGCTGTATAAGAAAAACATTCAAATCTTTAGGTACCCCAAGCATAAATTGTTCCAGCATTATAATCTAATAACATTTCTACTGTCTTTTGCTCAGGCTCCAACCATTTTACAGCTAAACTTCTGATTCTCTGACTCAGAGCCCTGGGTGTCTCACCCACTTTCAATGTAACAGCTCTAAACATTCGCCTATACTCTGAAATAGACAACCCTAGGCGATCTCTAATAGCTGCCTTTACATCCTTATAAATCAAAGCCTGGGCTGCTGGCATTGCTCTGTAAGCTGCTAGTGCCTCACCAGTTAATGAGGCTGCCAGCCTTACTGCCCACTGGGTCTCTGGCCATGCTAAAGCCTGTGCCACTCTTTCAAAAGACTCTAGAAAATCATCAACATTATCTTCTGGAGTTAATTTCCCAAAATTAAATGCCCCAATCCCTTGATTGAGTCCCACAGTGTCCACATGTGGTGCACCAGTACTAACTGCTGGTCTTGCATCTGTTCCACTTTGGCTCTGCAGCTGAACTAGAGCTTGCACCAGATCAAGCACTGGTTTCTGCTGTTCCATTAAGGCCTTCATAGCAGTGTCCTGGGCCTGCTGTGATAGCTCTGCTGCTTGCTGTATTGGGCTGCCATCCACTGACCCATCTCCCTCGGATCCATCTTGCCCCTGCAAGAAAAGATAAAAAAAAAAAACCAACGAGCAGCACCTTCCAACCAGGGGTGTTTTTTTTTTTTTAAACGTTTTTTTTTTTTTTTTTTTTTTTAATTACCCCCTGTGCTTACACACATCCACCACTAGACATGCCCAGGTACATATTACCTTGTCTCAGTGATGAATCCAGCTTTGCACAGGGTCTTTTCCTCTGGGACAGCTTCCTGGAACAACCACTTTTCCTCCAAAGTGCAGACGAGGGAAAAAATCTTCTTACAGCTTTAAACTTGACTTTTATTTGTAATCCACAACAAGTAAATCCTCTTGGTGCAAGAGCAATCCGAAAAACTACGCCATTTGTCAGACGGCTGCCTAGGGTGAGAACTTACACAATCTTGACGATGCATATATTCATATGATTCTTGCAAGGTATTGTGGGTACTGTAGTTCATTCACTCCCAAACACAGCTGATGACAATAATTTGAGTTGTGAAACCAAGTGGTAAGATCAATAAAATACTTCTTTTATTGATGGGGTTTAATTCACCCAGCACATGTATGCTTGATAGCACTATAAATGAGGTTACTTGCTTGCAGTGTTTAAATGGATAACAAAAAGTCACAAAGTAAACCAGAAACAACCTTCAGCTTGTCAGGCAATTAGCTAATGTTTTCTTAACAAATAATTACCAAATACAAAGGCACAAAGAAAAGAATAAACTTTGCTGGTTAGGTTAACTTCTGCTTATTTTCCACGCAGATCTCAGCAGTGATTCTCCCTTGCTCACACACACAATCAGGTGCAGCCCTAATTACTATCAATGGACCAGCTGAAAGCCTTTAGCTGGCTGGCTGCTACTGTGTGAGCCCAAATCCTGCTTTAAGAGCTGTTTGCAGTGGAAATAAAGAACAAAGTTAGGTTTCTTTGTGATGGCTGATGTGTTTGCTCAGAGAAAGCTAGTAATAGCATTTAGATAGAGAACAGTCCATATAAACTGTACTTTCATCTGCTGTATCAATCAGCATAGGGTCATTATCATACATTGGCACAGACGAGTCTTTCATTAAGGCACTATCATGAGAATGCTTATTCCCTTGCTGCCATTCTCTATTATAGATAGGGTCTGGATCAGTGTTCATACCTGAGCCTCTCCTGCTATCATTATTCCTCTCTGTATAGCCTGGCCAATATGTAACCCAATTCTGATGTCCAGCCTTCCAATCTTGATCCCTGGACACTGGATCTCCTCTCACATACCTTCTGGCCTTGGTCTGAAAGTCCCTTCCACATGCAGTCTTCTCTCTTCCAGGTAGCCACTGGTGATTCCTATCTCTGCCACTCCATTCCTCTGGCTGAATCCAGTCCAATGGACTCTGCTGGCTTTTGGAATACCTCCCAGTATGAGTACTGCCTTGGAATCTCCCAGACCTTCCAATGGCCTTTCTTCTCTTCCTTCCAGAGAGTTTCCTTCTCTCTCTATCTGCGTGGCTTTTTGCTGAAGCTGTTCTTCCAACTGTTGCTGAAACTGTATCTCTTTCTGAAGCTGTTCTTGTAGCTCTCCCTGAAGCTGGGCTGGAGCTTGTAGTAACTTTTATCTGAAGAATCAGCTCTATTCTTATCCTGTTCTAATGTGTGCTGCTCCCTAACACAGCGCAGCTGTCTTGAATCAGGCCCTGCCCTTTGAGATGAGTGCTTAGGGATTACCTCATAGCTCTCTTGATTGCACACACATTTTCTCACTTCAGCCCCTCTCATGGCTGCTGGAAACCTGGTGCATTCTGGGACTGGTAGTCTTTTATGTGAAAACTCTGTTTTCTCACTTCTACCAGAACTGACAGGTTGCTTGTTCAGAGTCACATCATCTTTTCTATAGCTCCTACCTGAGCTATGATAAGCTTCCTTATCACAGCACATTGAGCATATGTTTGTTATTGTTTTGCCTGGGGTGGGTGCCTGTGCCTATTATGACCAAGTCCTCTAGGATATCTGCTGAGGAGTGGTGCAGGAGTTTGAAAATATTCAATATCGTCTTTAACTTAGCATGAGCTTGGATCAGGAGCCAGTGTAGTTGGTGTAATATAGGTGTGATGTGGTTTGTCTTGGTTGCTCCAGTAATGATGCGCGCTACACATTCAGACAGCTGAGTCAGAATGTTGTGTATTCAAAGCAATAACTGTGGTGCTTTCATTCCAAGAAGAATCATTTGGATACTAAGAGCTTGCCCTATATGTCACAAGTTAGCTGCTATGCATAAAGAATTGACTCTACTAAGGGAAGAATTAGCTGCAAATAAACACACTTCCTCTAGGTTACAAACTGAACAAAATCCACCACCGCTTCCACAAAGAATCAAACAGCCCAGGAACAAATGGATAACAGTGGGCTCTGGTAAGTTGCGACCTGTAACACAGAGACACCCTACACATCAAGTGATATCCTTGCATAATGCCTTCTCTGCTTTGGATAATGAGGGTGCCCAATCGATGGAAACTGAAGTGCCCTTAAATGATAGACTCAATGCCAAATCTACTGATAATGTACCAAATAGGAAGAAAAAATCATAAAGCAGAAAACTACTACTCATTGGAGATTCCATTATCCGAGGCACCAACTTGGGAACACAGCTCAAAGGAGAGAAGATGGTCAAATGCCTCCCAGGTTCTTCAGCCAGCAGGAATACAAACCAAATTGTTGGTATAGTTAGTGCAGAAAGTAAGCACTCCAAAACTGATATTGTCATCCACTTGGGTACAAATGACCTGGCTAGAAACAGTGCCTCTGCAGTTCAAAGGGACTTCCAGACTCTGGGAGAGAAACTCAAACCCATTGCTAACACTATAACATTCTCAGAAGTTCTACCTTTTCATGGTAAGGGGGCAGAAAGTCTGCATCGCATAAACAACTTTAATACATGGCTCCAAACCTGGTGCAAACAAGAAGGATTTAGATATATAGATGACTGGGGAAACATATGGATCAACAAGAGACTATACTGTACTGATGGACTACATCTCTTCGCCACAGGGTAAAGGATCCTAAATGAAAAATTCAGGTATTATGTGGACAGGATTTAAACTAGGGAAAGATGGAGGACAAGTTCAGTACATCACTCCCAGCAAAAGAAAAACAACATTGGAAGCAGCCACACACTTGAACAACACATCAATGGCAAGCGGGAAGGGGCATGTACATCAAAACCCATGCAAAAGGCAGGCAATGCTGGAAAGCAATAAGTACAAATGCAGGAAGCCTAGCCAACAAAGTTCCTGATCTGGAATCCCTAATGGTGGAAATGGACTTAGACATTGTGGCAATTATAGAAACATGGTTTAACGAGTCACATGAATGGCATATAGCCATAGCCACCAAAGACAAATAATAGAGCAAAAAAGCTGAGCACTATAAAGAATGTGTTATATGTTGGAAGATAGGTCTTGAGGGACAACCCCCTCTTGCGGCCTCACTTCCGTTTTAATCAGTGATAGGTTCTGACATTCAAAACCATTGTTGTAATCATGTGAAAAAAGCACACATTTAGGTGCCCATAATAACACAGGTACACTAAAAAAAAAGTATTTAAACTGCCTCTAATGTTTCGATTGATTTTTACGTTTTTTGGTGCGCTGAATCCAAATCTGGTAACCAATTTGCTCCATCACGTACAGATTTTTTGCTACATTGGGTTAGCAGTTTGAGGTGAACGTTTCAGATTGAGTGCGATCGAGATAAAAGTTTCTTGGATGAATTCTTTATAATAATTGTTTAGTAGTTATTCAAATAAGAATAAAGAAAATTGTAACAAGGCAGCACATAAGAATAGAGTAATGTCAACAAAACACACTGTGATGGTAGCAAAATTGTCTGCACTTAAAACAGCCACATACATGAGAAAAAACATTGAGCATATAAGAGCGAGGTTAGACACAAAGCAAAGCAAAGAAATGTGCAAAAAATGTTGTACAGGTATGTATGTAAGAATAGAAAATGCAAACCGCACCATTGCAATACATGAAGACAAACACCCGATGGTGTGAAAATAAAATTCTAATAAATGAGATCCGACACTGTGGTAATAACTAGCAAATTTTTATTTCAAAGTTTAGTAAAAACACGATATTTGTCAACACAGTTTAGATTTTAAAGTCATTCTTGGGTCAATCAATCTCCTGGTGGGCCCGTTTCTTCTTCCCCCGAATGCTTCTCTTGGTGCGCTGCTTGGCGTATTTTTCATCTGGGGTTTCCCGCAGCAGCAACCAGCAGAAATCAGCCATCATAATGGTGTTCCATCTTCCTTGGTACCTTCTCTCTGCGTCCTTGATGTCCTGGTGAAACCTTTCACCTTGTTCTTCACTGTACGCCCCCAAGTTTTTGGGAAAGTAGTTCACATGGGAGTGCAAGAAATGGACTTTCAGGCTCATGTTACAGCCTTGTTCTTTGAAGGCATTGAGCATCCTGGCAACAATATCCTTATAGTTCTCATCCCGCCTGTTCCCCAAGAATTTGAGAACAACATCCTTGAAGGAATCCCAGGCTTCTTTTTCCTTCTCAGACATTGTTTCAGCAAATGCTCCATCTGAAATGAGTTTCCTTATATCAGGGCCAACAAACAATCCTTCCTTTAGCTTTGCTTCAGAAAGTCGGGGGAACTTTGAGCAAAGGTACCGAAAGCACTCACCATCTTTTGGAAGGGACTTGATGAATTGCTTAATGAGACCCAACTTAATGTGGAGAGGTGGTAATAGAATTTTATCACGAGGTACCAAGCTCTCATGAAGAACATTTTTCTCACCGGGTCTCAAATACTCCCGAATTGGCCAGTCTTTTTTCCCCCAGTGTAGGTCGCGGGCCCGCCTATCCCACAAGCAAAGGAAGCAGGGATATTTGGTGAAACCGGATTGCTGCCCTAATAGCATGGATAGAATTTTAAAGTCTCCACAAATCATCCACTTATGCTCATCATAACAAATCTTCTGAAGAATCAGGGCCAAATTCTCGTATTTTTCTTGGAGAATAACAGAGTGAGCAATAGGAACTGAAGCGAATGTGTTGCCATTATGAAGAAGAACACCTTTTATGCTGTCTTTTGACGAATCAATGAACAGCCGCCATTCAGCAGGATCATACTTGAGTTTAAACTTTTCCATCACTCCGTATATATCGTTGCAAAATACCAAATCTTCCTCTTTGCTGAAATACTTCAAAAATTGTGTCTCGCGGTTGCGGTACCAATAAAAAGTTGTTCCTGGTGACAATAGATTTTTCTGTTTAAGCCGAGAACCTAGCAGGTGGGCAGCATCTTTTGGGAGTCCTAAATCCCGGACTAAATCATTCAATTCAGCTTGAGAGAAAAGTTCAGGTTTCGGATCTGGTTCAGTTTCAAATTCGGAAGTACTGGACTCATCGGGAAAAGCCATCTGATGAGTCTATTCATGATCAGAACCGTCCACACAAATATGATCCAAAGATTTTGGTGGTTCAGGCACAGGTACTTCGTTGCTATGAGGCATAGGCCTAATTGCTGAGGGAAGGTTGGGGTAACTTATTACGTTCTTATTTTTTAAGTTGTATCCCTTCACAATGCAAGAGCAAAAATAGCAGTCACTGCTGTGGTCTCTTTGTTCACGCCACATCATAGGTATTCCGAAACGAAATGCTTGTTTTTTACCTTTCATCCATAAGCGTAGATCTTCCTCACATGTCTTGCACACTTTGTGAGGAGCCCACGGTTTGTCTTGATCGCCTAACTTCAAACCGAAATAGGCGAAATATACTTTTTTAATAAATGCAGAAATGTTCCTCTGCCGCTTTTTCACGGTATATTCCCCACAAATAAAACAAAAACTGTCCGGAGAGTTGACGCAACCTCTGGCTCTGTGAGCCATCACAAATACACAGCACTGCAAACTACAACTGTAGTGAACCACTTCGGAATAAAGCTGGATTACGACTGAGCAAACAAAAGGTAATAATGAACTTGCAAGAAACTGAAATTTGACAGGAACGTTCATGTCGCAACCACCGTGTTTGAGCAAGCGAACGAGGCGAGGCGAACAGGAAAGAACATGCGCCAGCGCGAGTACTGGATTTAGCCCCCCGCCTCCCAATTGTCCTGTTAATGTATAAAATGAATACAAAACACTCTAAAATATCATGAGGGAGTGTTTCTAGTTAGTTAACCATTACAACCTCTATTTTGGGCCAAGAAAATAAACTGCAGTCGGCTAAAAAGAAATTATGTGAACATTCCTTATATGGGTAAGAAATCTAATTTTGCAAGAAAACGTGACGTGATGGAACATTTTGGCTATTTTTTCTGGATTCAGCACCCCAAAATCTATAGGAATCAGTTGCAAAACTGGAGGCAGTTTTTTGGTAGTGTACCTGTGTAATTAAAACATTCAAAACCTTTGTGATTTGTGTGTAAGTCCCCTCATAAAAATCCTATCATACACCACAGTGATTCACTTGATATACTGCAATAGTAGGTGTGAAAACACACCAATTTTTATGCACTTATCTGAGAAAGTAGCCTCCACAAACTCTTCTTTATGTAAAGGCTTTTCTTCAGGATATGAGCAATGGCAGAAACCTTTTTCACGGTAACAGCAACGTCAGCAACAACAAAGGCTTTTCTTCATAGTAACAGCAACAGCTTTTCTTTGCGGTAACAGCAATGAACACAGCACTATGTTTAGGACGCTGTCAGCAATACACATCCTGCTTCAATGCTCCAAAACTGCAGTAATGAATAGCATCCAGGGGACATACACACAAATCACAAAGGTTTTGAATGTTTTAATTATGTATTGGCGCCTAAATGTGTGCTTTCACATGATCACAATGGTTTTGAATGTCAGAACCTATCACTGATTAAAACGGAAGTGAGGCCGCAAGAGGGGGTTGCCCCTCAAGACCTATCTTCAAACATTGTGGTCTTGGGCAAGCCACTTAACCCTCCATAGCCCATGTTCCCTGTAAAATAGTTATCTCCAAGTTATAATGCCCTGTTCAATGTAATTTCAGTTTGTTCAATGTAAACCACACTGATGCAGAATAGCGCGGTATATAAGAGAATGTAAATAAATATAATACATTCTTTATAGTGCTCAGCTTTTTTGCTCTATTATTTGTCTTTGGTTATTTATGTTCATAGAGCTTTTTTATCTATTTAGAAGAGATAGAAAGGGTAGAAAAGGAGGAGGAGTAGCCTTGCATGTCAAAAGCAATATTAAAGCTGATGAAATACAGGGATGTGGGGAGAAGAAGAAGCACTGTGGATTGTGTTGGAAAGAGGAGATGGCACTGTCATCCATACTGGTGTGGTCTACAGGCCTCCAACTCAAACTGAAGAAATGGATAGCGAATTGATTGTTGATTGCAAAGATAGCCATGAAGGGGGAAATAATCATATTGGGTGACTTTAATCTACCCGATGTGGATTGGAGTGTTCCTTTTGCAAATCTGAAAAGAAGTAAAAACATTGTGGATGCCTTTCAAGATGCGTTACTTAAACAAATGGTGATGGAACCGACCAGGGAGATCTCCGTGCTGGATTTAGTGTTCACTAACGGAGATAGTGTGTTGAATATCCAGGTGGGTGCCCATGTGCGCAGCAGCGATCATCACACAGTGTGGTCTGAGATAAAAGCCAAGGTGGAATCCAATCACAGCAAACTCAAAGTCTTAGGGGTATGTTTACTAAACTGCGTTAGTGTGATTCGCGTTAGGAGCCGTGTTAGTGGAAGAAATGCCAAAAAAGGACATGGGCGGTACATCGTTAGTGATAACGCGCGCTATTGAGGCAGCCATAAGGTTTAGCTGTGGGTAACCCTCCCCCAGCCATGAGGATTTTACATAGTGATCAGCTTGCTAAGAAAAGACATAAAGGTTTCAGTAGGCACCCTTCCCCCCTCCAGGCCTGAGCACAATACCCTCTTGCCCAGAAATCAGCAGACCAGAGCATACCAGTTTGGGCAGGTCACCCAGGCACCTTTCCAGGGGCTAGCACAATACCCTCTTGCCCAGAAATCAGCAGACCAGAGCATACCGGTTTGGGCAGGTCACCCAGGCACCTTCCCAGGGGCTACTGATTGGTGGACAGAAAATACCTGAGACGAATGAGATTGTAGAATGAGTTTAAAATTGTACTGTATATAAGACATTGTGGGACGTCCTTCGTGGCTCAGATTTTTGTGGAGACTGCCGGCACTCTGTCTGAGCCTGTGCGCACATTAAAAGATCCTGTTTGCATTCCAGCCTGTCTGTGAGTTTTCCTTTTGTGGGTGAGAGAGAGAATGAGAGCTTTTTCACAGCATTTGCTGCAACACTATAACGTGCCGCGCAGCAACGATCATTACAGGGCGCGTTACTGCACGTTAAGTGTAAGAAGGCGCGCAGACACCCAAATACAGAAACAGAGCTGTAGCACAATGGTTACCACACAGACCGATGGTACAAGGGGCATGGGTTCGATTCCCCAGTGTGTCTAATGAATAAGGCTGGCTGAGGTGTCATGTGTAACCCTTTGAAAGCCTACTATAATATTTTAATCCACAGCCTGCAGCCGGGTTAATGTTTGCATATGTCAGGAAAATTGTACCCGTCTTATTCAATATGTTCCAATAGTGACGTTCCCTCTGCCATGGTCATGTATTATATACCATTTGATAGGAATATTTAGGCAGATGTTTGGATCCCGAAAGTTTTGGGCTTGGCCTCCACGGCGTTGAGACACTGCTTACCACTCTCTTTAATGATGTTCTCAATACCATAGACAACATCCGACAAGGCGTTGTGCTAATCTTCTTGGATATAGCAGCAGCGTTTGACTCGGTAAATCACGAGATTCTCCTCGGTCGAATGAAAGGAAAAGGCATCTGCAACTCAGCACTTGAATGGTGTAAATCATTCCTCGACACCAGAATGCAATACGTCAAATCTGCAACAGGAGAATCAAAACTCTTCCACCAAAGACAAGGCGTTCCGCAGGGGTCCTCACTCTCATCCCTCTTGTTCAACGTCTATATGCAGCCTATCTGCGATATCATCAGGTCTTTCAATGTGAAATGTATGATATACGCCGACGATATCCTACTCTACATGCCATTTTCCACAATGCAAATGGATTTATTGCCTATAACAAACTGCTTCGATGCAGTCTCACAATGGCTCCTGTCACAGAACCTCCGCATTCAGCATAAGAAAACTGAGGTTCTCTTTATCACAAGAGACACCAACTTCACCCCACCACCACATATAAGTGTCAAGGGAGCTGACCTAGGCACCAAGGAAACAATAAAATACCTCGGAGTCACACTAGACCATAGGCTCGATATGAAATCACACATAAACAATATCGTAAAATCTGTATACTTCAAAATACGCACTCTCAGACACCTACGTCCTCTACTAGACCACGAAGACTTCAGAACCATCTACCAAGCTCTGATACTGTCGCATTTCGACTTCGCCAACTCCATTCTACAAGGACTCCCACAATCCACCACAAGCTCCTTGCAGCTTGCAATGAACACCGCTGCCAGGGTTCTTCTAGGAGCGGCCAGAAGTGAACACATCACACCTATCCTCAAACAGCTCCACTGGCTCCCTATACACGGCAGACTTACATTTAAAACCCTCATTCTCACATTTAAGGCCTTAAATGGTTTATCGTCCACATCACTTTCTGAACTCATCCAATCCGTCCCATCAAATAGAAATAGGAGACATGCAGCATTAAACTCACTAACAACCCCAAAGGCTATAACAACGTGCAGCCTATCAACATCAAACAGAGCTTTCATGTTTAGCGCACCAAAATGCTGGAATTCTCTCCCACCTGATCTCCGCGCCATAACCGACCTAACCCAGTTCAGAAAGGCCCTTAAACTGCACCTTTTCATCAAATACTACCCCACGTGAACCGTAACATAACAGCCTCACCCTAATACAATCCACAGTATCTCTCTTGTTCCAAACATTCCTGCTAATTTTATGTAAATAGTTCGAGCATGTTATCTAGCTACTAGATTATATACTCCATGTAGATAGTTCTCCCATGTTATCCAAGTTGATACTCCTGTTATATGTAATACCAAACAGCCTGTTGTTCTGGTTTCTTTCTGTTATTTGTAAACCGCGCTGATGTCAAAGAGTGCGGTATATAAGAAGTTGAAATAAATAAAAATAAATAAATAAATAAAAGGGTTAAGTATTGGGCTGTGAGGAAGTTGAGTTGTACGTTAATAGTGCTGCCAGCAAACACACCCTCACAGTGGCGTAACCTAAGGTGCCACATAAGGCACCCTAGAAGGCACTCCATAGGGCACATTATAAAGTGCGCTGTCTGCCAAGGCACCCTATAATATCCCCTATAGGACACCATATAAGGCACCTTATAAGACGCTTTATAGGGCGCCGTATGAGGCGCCCTATAGGGAGACATATGAGGCGCCCTATAGGGTGACGTATGAGGCGCCCTATAGGGCACCTTATGAGCCACCCTAAGGTGACAGTACCCTGAGGGTGGTTGTGCTGGCAGCACTAATATACAATAAAAATAGACAATGCCTAAGACAGCCCTATCGATGAACCCCACTGTGGGTTGTGAACCCATGACCTCTGGCTCCATGGGCAGTGAAGTAACCAGTGGGCTAGAGCTGCTAATAAACACCCGGCTGGCTACAGGAGGACTGCACGGCACCACATCCACATTCTGCTGTGGTTACCAGGGAGATTACATACCACCACCCAACACACCCTCTGGGGCTCAGGGTGGGGGACAGGATCTCCCGCCAACAGATCCCCTTTCTACCCCCCTGCAATGGTGGCAGTAGAGGGAACCATCACCCCAGTCCTGCTAGGGATCAAACACCCTACAGGGCAGGCAATGCAGAGCTGTACACATCCATAACGCAATAGCAGACAGACAGCAGGTCTGGAAATGCTCAGCTGCCCCCCACCATTATCTGACATTCTACAGCAGCAAGCCTCCAGCCGCTGCACGGTGTTCCAGCAAGACACATACTAGCTGCAGACAGTCGGCCAGCTAGTCCATAGTGCATGGTCCTGGAGGAGATGCATATACCCAGAACGGGGATATCAGCATACACACCAAGCAGATAAGTCAGTGATTGGGCCCCAAAAGGAAACCCATAAATATCACATAAAAAAAATACTATATAGCACTATGGGGGAACCTAGCCATGCCATGGTAACTGCTCAGTCAGGGTAAGAGTGACCTCCCAGCAGGACATGCTATGGCCACCCTGTCCGTGCAGGTGGTACCGGACACTACAATGTCCGGCCATTGCCCTATGCCCTGTGCAGATGCGGCCAGGCCAGGCCACCCTATCCAGGCTATTCCCACAGTACCTTGCTCCTCATTATGCACATTGGCAGGCCAATACTGGCAACAGTGCTAGCAGTGTGGGCTGTGGAGGGTGTTGGCAGCCACCACACACTGGATAGACAGACACACACTCCCACACCTATGCCAGCATTGTGCAACTATAGAGGTGTTGGGCAGCCCAGGCCACCACACCAGTCCTGGGCACAGTGCAGACATGGCTATGGTACGCAATACTGTAGGAGTCACTCCCCAGATTGGTAAACACTGTCAGACACAAGACCTGTAGCACACTCCACAGACATTAGAAAGGTTGCTATGATGCAGCTCACTCTGAAAATTGTACTTAACCTAGGAATTGCTATCTGCCAGTAATCATAGCAACCTTTTGATAGATGTGTACCATATTCCCAGGTTTAGGGTGGCATTACTAAGGTATGCAAGTGCTAGTATTGGGAGATGCATGCAGAGCCCAAAGTCCTGCCTCTCCAGGAGGCTTTGGATAATGGGGCCTGTGGGTGCAGGTGTGTCTGCCCCTGTTGGCTGCTGCTTTACGGCAGAGGTTCCCAACTCCATTCCTGCGGTGCAAAACACCGGGTTTTCATGCTGTCCTTCATGAATATGCATGAGATACATCTGCATACCATGGGGATGGCGCATAGAAATGCAGCACAGGCATCTTTATCAGAGGCAGCATGGAACCTGAATGGTGTTTGGCCCTCCAGGACTGCATTTGGGAGGCTCTGCTCTAGGTAATGTGCATATTTATGGTGTCTGTGCCCTGTAGGGTAAAATGTAGGTGTTTTGGGCATGTTTACATCATCTGCACGAAAGGTTCTGTCTGTATTAGCACGTTATAGTAGTGGGTAAAATATGAGGACTGAGTTGGCGGAAACCACAGCTGGGACTTGAACCTGTGACCTTCTGCTTCTGAATACACTGGTTTTGTGCACTGCACCACCATGTTATCACAGAGATAGTGCATTCCCTGGTGATACCATGACTGTTGGTCAGACAGGGCCTGTCTGTTGCAGTGCACGGCACCCACCTACACAGGGCTAGGCCACGGTCTGCTCTGGGCAGCTGCCACTGCCCCCTCCACCACCAATATCCCTCAGCCACCATGCTGACATGCCCTTCTGCTGGTGCAGCTGGTTGTGCACAGTCTCGGGCCATCCAGTGTGCAGGTAGGCGGCTGCCTATGGTGCGGGTTCTGGGGTAGGGGTGCCTGCATAGACGTCCACGCTCCCCCCCAGCCCCACCTGCCAATGTTCCGTGCCCTTGGGGGTAGCTGTTGGGTACTATCCCCTGTGACACTTTGGGAAACCCACTTGTGCCCATGTTGGACCTTCAGCAGTTGCTGTCTGGCTGCTCCGCTGTTTCAGCATTCGTATGGGCCACCAAGGCATCACCCTAGTCCGCACTGTGGCCCAGCTCCACCACAGCATGTGCCGCCTGCGGCCCTCTGTATCCCCTTCTCAGGCATCTGTCCAGTTGCCGTTCCGACATGCCCGCCCTGATGTTGCAGGACATGTGCACCTGTCTGATGGTGGGGAAAACCCTGAGCAGCGCTATGTCACTGTGGGCTCATTCACCTTGTATGGGGACGGCGTATAGATCCTTCCACGATTTATATCTGTTCTATGGGGCTTACTCGGGGGGGGGGGGGAGGGGTTGATGTTTCTCATTGATACCACTATTGCCCAGCTTGGTTATTGTTTTTTTCCAGTTTGTTGGGGTCATTTTCAGTGTTTCTGTGCCCTTTTGTTCTGTGCACATGTATCACACTTAACACTGTTTTTTGGTTTCCCTGCCTGGGCTGTACATTGCTGACACTTAAATGGTTTCTCTCCCCTGTAATGTGCCTTTAACGGTAGGTTTTCATTCGCGTTGGAATTCAGCCCTGAAATTCAGCGCGTTAGTGTGAGGGGAGCCTCTCCCCGCCCACTCTCCGCCCATTGACCCCTTCTCTCCACCCTCTCTCCACCTTCTGCGGTGTTTTACCGCGCCGCGGAGCATTACGCTCGTTAGCGCGTCATAACGCGCATTGTATAACGTTAACGCTCGTTAGCGTGTCATAACACGCGTTATGATGCGCTAACGAGCGTTAACGTTATACAACGCGCGTTATTCACGATTACCACAGTTTAGTAAACATACCACTTAGACTTCAAAAATGCTGATTTCTGAACAATGGATAAGTACCTGAAAGAGGAGTTGGTAGGGTGGGATGGGTTAAGGGAAGTGGAATTGCAATGGGCTAAACTAAAGAAAGCAATAAAAGGTGCAACAGATACATATGTAAGGAAAGTAAATAAAAACAAGAGGAAAAGGAAATCTATTTGGTTCTCCAAAGAGGTGGCTGCACAAATAAAAGCAAAAAACACAGCTTTCACAAAATTCAGAAGCTTGCAAACAGAGGAACACAGAAAAGAATACAAGATCAAACTAAAATAGACAAAAAGAGAAAGAAGGATAGCAAAATCAAAGGCAGAAGAAAAGATGGCTAAAGATATGAAGTATAGCGACAAAACGTTTTTCAGGTATATTCGGGAGAGGAGGAAAATCAAAGGTGTAATTGCAGGATTCAAAAGTGCTGAGAACAGATTTGTGGAAAGTGACATTGAAAAAGCAACAGTGCTAAACAAATACTTTTGCTCTGTTTTCACTAGAGAAAATCCTGGAGAAGGACCACCTGTGATTGACAAATATACAAATGGGAATGAAGTAGATACCACACCAATGACAAAAGATGATGTGTTAGAACAGCTTGTAAAACTGAAAGTGGACAAGTCTATGGGACCAGATGGGATACACCCCAGAATACTGAAAGAGCTCAGAGAAGTTCTTGCAGGGCCTTTAAAGGATGTTTTTAATAGATCCTTGGAGACAGGAGAAGTTCCACAGGACTGGAGAAGGGCTGATGTGGTACCTCTTCACAAAAGAGGTAAAAGGGAAGAAGTGACAAACTACAGGCCAGTAAGCCTTACCTTGGTGGGGGGAAAAGTAATGGAGGCACTCCTGAAAGAGGGAATAGTGAACTTCCTCAAAATCAACAGGTTGCATGATCCAAGGCAACATGGTTTTACCAAAGAACGATCTTGCCAAACAAATCTGATTGAGTTCTTTGACTGGGTGACCAGAGAACTAGATCAAGGCCATGCGATGGATGTTATCTACCTAAATTTCAGCAAAGATTTTGATACTGTTCCTCATAGGAGGCTATTCAATAAACTCAACAGCTTGGGGATGGGTCCCAAGATGGTGAACTGGATCAGAAATTGGTTGACTGACAGACAACACGGGTGACGGTAAATGGAACTCACTCGAATGAAAGGAAGGTGATTAGCGGTATGCTCCAGGGATCAGTCTTGGGAACGATACTGTTCAATATATTTGTGAGTGATATTGCTGAAGGGCTGAATGGAAAAGTCTGTCTTTTTGCAGATGACTCCAAAATTTGCAACAGAGTAGACTTCCCTCAAGGAGTGCGGAACATGAGGAAAGATCTACAAAAGCTGGAAGAATGGTCCAGTGCTTGGCAGTTAAGATTTAATGTGAAGAACTGCAGTGCATTGCACTTGGGAAGCAGAAATCAAAGGGAATTGTATGCAATAGGAGGCGAGAGATGTGCACGGACCAGAAGAAAGACCACGATGTGATTGTTTCTGATGATCTCAAGGTGGCGAAATAGTGTGACAAGGCAGTGGCAAAAGCCAGAAGGATGCTGGATTGCATACAGAGAGGAATTATCAGCAGAAAGGAAGAGGTACTAATGCCACTGTACAAGTCACTGGTGAGGCCTCACTTGGAATATTGTGCTCTGTTTTGGAGACCGTATCTCTCAAAGGATATAAAAAGGCTGGAAGCAGTTCAAAGGAAGCGCGACCAAAATGATTTGTAGCCTGTGTCAGAAGACTTATGAGAAGAGACTTGAACATCTAAATATGTACACTCTGGAAGAGAGGTGAGACAGGAGAGATATGATTCAGCCCTTTAAATACTTAAGAGTGTTAATGGACAAACAAACCTCTTCCAAAGATGGGGAAGCTGTAAAACTAGAGTGCATAACATGAAGCTGCAAGGGGATAAACTGAAAGGCAATGTTAAGAAATACTTTTTCATTGAAAGGGTGGTGGTGGATGCTTGGAATGCCCTCCCGATGGAAGTGGTGGGGCAAACACAGTGACAGAATTCAAAATGGCATGGGACATACATAATGAATCCTTTTATAGCAACAGGATAAAATCAAACTAAGCATAACTATCTCTTATATCTGAACAAATAGGGGTGACCTACATGGAGCAGTGGGTACACCCCTAAACAAAGGCATGGGGAAAGGTTACCTGCATGGAGCGGCAAGTGCACCTACTCTTGCCGCCTTGCTGGGCAGACTAGATGGACCATACTGGTCTTTATCTGCCGTCATATGCTATGTTGCTATGTTACCAGCTGTTGAGGATATGTGGACTGCTTTGGGAGTCCTTGGTAGAGGGAATTGCCATAATCCAGTTTTGGGGTGATGATAGCCTGCCATATTGTCTGGAAATGGTCCAGGTTTAGGAGTGGTTTTAGTCTCCTGTTGAGTTTTAGCCTGTGATATGCTTTTGAAGCAGTTTTGTTTATTTATGATTGGTTGAGATTTTTGTCCAGGATGATTCCTAGATAGCGTACTGTAATTCACTTTTCACAGATATTGTCTGTTTTAATAGATGGATTGTTGCGGAGGGTTGAAAGTGGTGTTTCTGGTGATATAGAGTGCTTCAGTTTTGCTGTAGTTTAGAGTGAGGTTGTTGTTGCTGAGCCAGGTGATTACGTCTTCCAGGCTTTGGGTTATGGCTGTGAGGTTTGGTGCCTCCAAGTCAATTGGGGTGTATACCATGATGTCATCAGCATATGAATGATATAGTATGTTATGCTTCTTAATGATGCTGCAAATGGGGTGTATGTATAGATTAAAGAGGATGGAGGAGAGCGCGGAGCCTTGCAGAATTCCTTTCTTGTACAATAAAAGGCGCTAAGTTACTTTCTCCACATCTGACCTGTTGCAGTCTATTGTTTATGGAGGAAGTGAATCATTTAAGGTTATTGTTGCAGACGCCAATGTCCTGGAGGCATTATATAAAGATATTATGTGGCATGGTATCAAAGGCAGAAGAGATGTCCATGAATATGAGGAGGAACCCAGTCTTGATGTTGTCTATTTCCCTTATGATATTGTCAGACAGTAAGGTTAGCAGTGTTTCCACATTATGGCGTGGCTTGAAGTCATGTTGGTGGGGGTCTAATGGTGTGTTGTGATCCATATGGTTCTGAAACTGTGTCTGTATGTTTTTTTCTATGATTTTTGTGAGAAATGGTAGACTGGAGATCAGGCGGTATGCTGCGGGATCGTTCTTGCAAAGTGATGTGTTCTTCAATGTCAGCTGTATGGATGCTTGTTTGAGGGAAGATGGCATTTGTCCTTTTTGTAGGGATGACTTAACTATCTTGTGTATAGACTGAATGAACTGATCCTTGGTGGCTTTTATCCACTGTAAAGGGCATGGGTCGGTTGGAGATGTGGTTGTATTCAGCGAGGTGACTATCTGCTCTATTTGTTGAACAGATGGTATGGAGAAATCTCCCCATGCTTGTGTGGAGGCTAGGTCTTTCTTGTTATTTGAAGGTGTTGTCAGTATGTTCCTACTGAGTTTCTTGTGCTTTTCAATTATGCAATTTTCCATGTCTTGAGGGTGCACTTCAGCGGTATTATTTGATGTGGCATCTCTGGTGAGTGTTCACACAATGTTAAAAAGTTCTCAATGTTTACTGATCTTATGATGATGTTTGTGTGGTGCTGCTGCTTGCAGCTGTTGATGAGGCTGATGTAGTCACTCTGTACAGGCTTAGTGTTTCAGGGGCTTTATTTCATCTCCATTTCCATTCGAGTTTCCTTAATTCCCACTTTGCCTCTCTGATCTCGTTAGAGTACCAAGGAGCAGTGGGTCTGCTGTATGTGTGTGTATTTCCTGCTAGACATTGTTGCTGCTGTGGATATGGTGTTATTCCAATTCTCAATGGCCTTATCCAGATCTCCTATGTCTTGATGCAGCTTTCAGATTACCTCCTTTAAGAAGGCTTCCTTGTCAAAGGCCTTGAATTTTCTTTTGTTGGGGGGCTCCTCCTGATGTTTTATAGCTTGGTCAATCCATATTGTAAAGGTTATTAGGTGGTGATCTGACCATGACATCAGTGAGATTGAAGGGGAGGGGGTGACAGTGTTGCATTCTTATAGTGATTTGGGAATGAATATAAGGTTGGGTGTCGTTCCCAATGTGTGTGTGGGGTCCTTGATTAGTTGATTTTATTGTAGTGATTCCATCACTTTGAAGAATGATTTGGTATCCTTGTCGGGTCCTGCCCTGAGGTTAAAGTCCCCTAGGACAATGAGCGGTTTATGCGTTGTGTCTTGTGCGCATTGTCACAACGCCCCCCTGGTGGCACTGGGATGTCACAGCAGGGAGGGTGGACACAAAAATATTTTATGGTGGAGTTTAGCTCAAAGACAGGGCCCAGGTTTTTATAGTCCTGGTAGCCTTCTGGGTAACCAAAGCTCCAAAGAATATAACAGTCCGAGGGTAGGGAGAATAAAGGCTTTTATTTCCCGTATTGCAAATAGGTTCAACAGCTCAGAATTTACATCAACACAAAAATGTCCTTGCTTCAGGTTGAAAGAAAAAGAAACATGAACTGAGTTAGACCTGTTAACTTCACAGCAGTACTATAAGAAACACAGATTCAAACCTCCCCCCAGACCACAGCTCTACTCCTCGGCTAAGGGCTCAAAGCTTTCTGCCAGGCAATAGCTGCAATCCATCTCGGGGTCCAAAAGGTCATCCGGGAATTCCACCTGCATTGGTTCACAGTCAGGAATATCTAGTGGCTCGCATTCAGGCTTTTTATACAATGTTTGTACGATGTCCCAATGCGCTGCATCCAAAGGTAAGCCTTGGTTTTGTACACCTCTAGAGTGAGGACAGTTTCTCTTGCCTACTGCTCTTATACTAGAGAGTTTCTTGTTTGGCACAGGTTTGTATTTTGTAGCACAAATAGTTCTAGAAGGACAGCATTCCTCTAGGCCCTGCTCCTCCTGCGTCACAGCATTCATAAAATCACAATCAGTAAAATAGTGATTACCTTTCCTTTTGGGTTTATCACGGCCAAGTGAGGGTTGATGCTTGTTCCTGCTGTGGTTTGGCTTCTCTGACACCAAGGTAGGCCTCCAGTTCCCCGGCCGGCCTTCTGCTGGGGTTAAGCCACACTTGCACCACAGCTTCTTTCTCTCTGGGCCAGGAATGTTACCTTTCAAAGTAACTCTTTCACCTCCTTCTTGGTTACTCCTCGTTGTGTCTTTCAAAGGTTGCTGGTCTCTGCCAGACTCAGGTCCAGGACTCTCTGGCACAGTCCTTCTCCTCCCAGGTTTAGCTTCTTCTCTGTATCTTTCCCACTTGGAAAGCGTACCCTCTCCCCTCTTGGGATATTTGAAGCGGATTCCTTCACTTGGTTCTGTTGAGTCTGCTGGGCCGGTTCCTTCTGTCAGGACTCCTAGTCCCTGGTCCTTCTCTCCTTTCAGGAAAGCTCTCCTTTCTCCTTCCAGGGTTAGCTTCCTTTCTGTGTCTCTTGTGTCTCCTGTGTCTGGGCTTTTAAAATGAATTCTTCCCTTTCTGGATTGGGTGCAGGCCGGTATTGCATCATTGGCTCTGGGGTGTGGCTCCTCAGTCCTCCAGAGGTCCCTCTTGCTCCCCCTATATGGCTCCTTGCGATGCTGCAGCCGGTGTCTGCCTCTTTTTTCTAAGTTAAAAGCATTTTCTTCTATCTGCAGAGGGTCTGCAGTACCACAGCATACTTTCTCAAGTATTCTGGATAGTTCTTCGGCCTTGGCATTAGGAGATCTATATGTGAGGCACATGTCCACGTATTTGTTGTAAATATTGATTATGCTGGTTTCCTCTGTGCTGATCAATGAGGTGGTCTTGAATTTATAGCGGCACTCCCCCTCTTTCCCTGCTTGTTCTGGGGCAGTTGAAGACAGTGTATGTAGGTGGAGTGATCTGGTTTAAAATGGCCTGATCTGTATCATTGAGCCATGTCTCTGTTATGCATAGAATACCTGTCTTTTGTGTATTGTGATACCCTAGCCTGGGCCCTAGGGCTTACAGGCGTAGGGCCGCCTTGTTATGTCCTTATATAAAGCTTTACTGTGTCTGTCTCCAGTAAGGAATTCTGGGACTTGTAGTTTTGCTTTCTTATCCAAGGACAAATGTAGTGTGAAACTGTGGGTTAAGGCAAACAAGAATATTTATTTTTGTGGGATTTCCATAAGCATTAAATTCAGAACGCAGGCATTAGGATACTTCTCCAAACATAAGAGGAAAACATGTACAACTGAAACTAAAGAAAGATGAACAAAAGTCTTTCTAACACTGGCAGCTGTTCTCATCAAACAAGTTAACAGGCACGTCGTAGTCTCTTGTGTTCATACAAACATAAGGTTAACTTCTTCTTCTAACAACTGCTGCTTTACTTTTCAAAAACTCTTGGTTAAACCACAAAACCTTCTTTGCTTCAGAAGAAACTCTTATCAGTTACAGAGTTAGGCAAACATTGCTTCTCACCACGTTTTGCTTTTCTTTTTGAGCCTTGTTTACCAGCGTCTAGTTTTCTTTCAAACAAAAAGAGTAATCCATCGGGGATTCCCCCAGGTTAGACTCTGGCTCAAAGGAATCAATCTGCATATTCTCTTGTGCAACAGAATGCTTATCCCTTTCTATGGTTTCAAAAACTTCTTCAGGCTTCCTGTCCTGTAAGAACTTCTCAAATTCGCTCCATAGCTGTTCTTTCTGATAAGGATCAATTATATTGAGAGAGTGAGCTTTCTTCCCTGGGAACACTAGCCTTAATGTCTCTAGTGTTTTTGGTTCAGCTTTTCTGCTCTCAGGTGAGTTCCGGCTCTTTCCCCAGACAAGCTTATCCACCCACCTTCTAGCAGTTGAAGTCCTCGGCAGTGGCTCTTGAACACTAGGTACTGCAACCTGTTCCACCCCGTCTGTAAGCTTTCCAGCTAACCATCTGCTAGCTTCAAGTTTAGGAGCATTTTTCAGACACAGACTGCTTCCTTTCTTACTGGCCTCATTCAGCAGCTGGAAGTCAGCCTTCCTATGCCTTTCTCCACTCCTTCCTTCCTGGAATCCTTTCTCCTCTCCCCAGGATCTCTCCTTCTGGTCTGCTTCAGGTTTTAAAAAACGTTTCTTGCCTGCCACTCCCTTGCCTCTGCACAGGTGTTTACAATCAGTGCCCAAGCCTGCCCCCACGTCAGAGCTTGGGTGTGACTTAGCCTCAGCAGAGACAGGATTTTTTTTTCATGCTTGCCTTGCAAAGTCTGTGCAAAGCTGGTCTGTCACTTATTTTAAAGGTAGAAACATTGTTTTCTTCTATTTCCATCTGCTCCTGGCAGCTCTCCTCGTCACAGTATGCAAGTAGTCTGAGATAGTGTTAGCCTTGTTTCTGATGGATCTTGCAATGATGAGTGTACAGGTGATGTTTGCACCTAAGATGGGATAGGTGTGGGTATTTTGCGGAGTGTAAGTGGGCATTATACTGATTAAAGTGTATTTTGTGTGATGCATGCCTGTTTTGGTTATGCCATGGGATGAAGCATTGTATATGTGGAGGATATGAGTGTATGGGTGTGTATGCTCTATGAGGAAGGTCCTTGCGTGGTGTGTTTGAAGTTGCAGTAGAAGGAGGGTTAAAATCAGTGTTATGTTGTGTAGCCACGTGTTGGGGGATATTGGAATACTACCCAGAATGTCTTGTTCCGCTAGTATGTTTTCTCACCTCTTGACTCCCGTAGTTGTACATGACTGAAGTCAGCATCTGTCCTGGTGTAGATAGGTCCTATTGTCTAGTTACACAGTCCACAGTTAGATGTCATGTACTGTAGCAGAGGTATTCTTATTTACTGCTGTGGTTTCACCTAATGTCCATGCCTAAGGGTCACATCAAAGGGTCCTCTGGCGAGGCCCTCAGGCATGGGCATGCCAGGCATGGGCACACCCAATGGCACTGTAATTTCAAATGGGGTTCTTCGACCCCTATTGTACTCAGCAGGGGAGAGCAGGAGGTGCTTGCCGTTCCTGCTCTCTACTGCAGACACCGATCAGGGCTGTGCTAGTGAGGAGAGACAGTCCTTTTGTGAGCGCTGGTGAGTAGACACAGTCCTTTTTTGAGTGTGCCCGAAGGCGCGCTGTAATTTCAAATGGGGATCTTTGGCCCTGATTGACTTCGGTGGGGGAGAGCGGGAGGTGCTTGCCGTTCCTGCTCTCTACTGCAGACACCGATCGGGGCTGTGCTTACAAAGTTTCCAGTGGATGAGATGTGCCACCTTGTTGTGTCTTTCTGTATAGAAATTTTCTGCTATGGAAACTTCCTAGCCAGCTACAAGGTGGGTAAAAATTTCCAGCTCTTTCTTACAGGATCTGCATATGTCTGCTTTATCTGTTTTCTGTATTCTTGCTGTGAACCATCTTGTCAATAATGTGCTGTCCTGGGATGCAATTATCAGTCTCTCATCCTTAAGTTTCATTTCACCTCTCCTTAACCACCCACGTGTCCTTGTTTGATCAACAAATGGCTCCTGGAGTAATGCTTGGCATTTCCCACTGTATTTATGAATTTGACACTTCTTGTTCCTTGTTTGCTGATCTAATTCTTTAAATATTTTTTCTCTTGTTTTGCATATTCTGTTGTTTCCTTCCCTGTATATATTGTGGATTCTCATTCATTCCTTCTGTTCATTAGAATGACGGATACAGAGTCTGGCCATTTACTTTCATACCTATCTCTCTTGCCAGTTAAAGTCCATTCTCGGTCTGGAATCCCCCCAAATCTGTGAGCAGACAGAGGTGTGAAAGTGGCGTAATTTAGAAGTTGTAGTGTGAGGAAGGAGGAAGTAAGCATGGCTAAGAGACAGTGGACTGTGGAATGGGGTGATGGGAGATTTTGACCAGGAGTCTGAATAGAGGATAGAAGATTTGTGATCAACGATCTAGTATAGGGATGGGGAGGTATGACTGGGGTTGGGGTGGAAGTGTTTTTTTCAATTAGGGTGCAATTGATAATGCCAGGAGAATTAGTGTGCCAAATTTATGGGCTATCCTCTTTGCATCACTTCTAAAACTGGAGCAAAATCTTCACTGCTAAATGCATCATGCAGAAATTTGCTCCACTTCATGTGGAATGTCATGAGTAAAGGGAAATGAATTCATAGGCTCATTGGCCCCTTATTTATAGAATTTAAGTACCCATGCTAAAACTTTAAGATACAATTTTCACACTGTTTTCTGTAGGTAAATGAGCATTTACCCGGTCAGCAAAAGAACAACTTAGAAGCTCAGACCTAATTATATAAAAATACTTTATTAATGGGCACTCCTCAGAGTGCTGTTTGTTTGAGTAAAGACAAAATTTAAGGGGTGTGTCGATTTGTTCTTATACTTGGTCCATAAGAACATAACATAAGAACTGCCATACTGAGTCAGCCCAAGGTTCATCAAACCCAGTATCTTGTTTCCATCAGTGGCCAATCTAGGTCACAAGTACCGTCAGGTTCCCAAAAAGTCACACAGGTTCTACAATGCTTGTCCTGGGGTAAGCAGTGGATTTCCGGGGTCCTCTTTAATAATGGTTTATGAACATTTCCTCCAGGAACTTGTCCAAATCTTTTTGATTTCTTTTTTGTATTTATTTATCAAGTTATACAAAATGATACATCCAAAAAGTACATTGAATGAAAAAGAAAATGGGTATTACAAACAAATAACCAATAAGAAAGAAATTAGATGATAACAACTCATCTTCAAGAAAATATAAACCCATTTAAATTTAGACCACAAAATAAGGAAATTGAGGAAGCACTAAGAAATTAAAATAAAACAGAAAGTAAAGAACACAATGGTCCTATACTATACTATCTAACCACAACATATAATGCAAACAGGTGGAGACTTAGGCGTCAGCCATATGAGAAGGTCCAGCTACTTCCGCTACCACAACCTCCCTAGCCTCCAAGAACTCTTGAAGTTGTCTAGGATCAAAAAACATATAATTTTTTTGTTGAAAACCCACACAACACTTTACAGGAAATTTAAGCTGAAACGTTGCCCCCAGAGCCAAAACCCTAGGGCGAAGAGCTAAAAAGTCCTTCCTTCTCAGCTGCGTCACACGAGATGTGTCAGGAAATATACACACATTAGAGCCTAGAAACATTTCATTGAGATTCTTGAAATACAATTTAAAAATATAAAACTTATCCGACTCCAGTGCCAGGGTTACAAGGAGAGTACCTTATCAGTAATGACCTCCAGGGAAGATTCCAAAAACCCTGTGAGGATCTTCAAAATTTCCCCAAAGTACTTCCTCACCATCTCCATTGATGATAATAGAGGAGAACGTGGGAAATTCAGGAACCGCAGGTTACACAGGTGGACCTGATTCTCCAGATATTTCATTTTTCTGCCAGACACCACTCTGTCCTTAACATGGGCAGCCACCAAGTCCCGGAGCTGCCCAACATCCTGCTCCAATCTATAAAGTCTCTCAACCTGACCATCCTGAACAGCAGAGAGGGTGGCACAAGTTAACTTCACCTCAGTTATCTCTGTACTCACATTACCCAAAAACGTTTTCAGGGAGGTGTTTAAAGCAGCCTGTCCATCCCATAGTGCTTCCAACATAATCACCACCGGTCTTTCCAACATAGATACTCCTGGGAGGTCCTCAAGTTGGCCAGGCATGACTGCAGCTTGCCCCTCTGATGTAGCAACCTTCTCTGCTGCCATCTGGCATACCATGGCTCCCTCCGAGGAAACCCCCCCCCCCCGAAGAGCCTCCTAACTCTGCTTTCACCGGCGTACCCACAGGCAGGCCGGCAGGCAGAGCAGTTCCGATAGGGGTGCGGTGGGGGGGGGCAGGGGGGCACGCTCCTCCGGCAAAAGCCAAACCCCCGATGCACTCAGCGCCGACACTCCTCCTGCCGGCGCCGCCGAAGATGCTGCTCCCGCTCCAGCTGCGAAGCTGCAATCAGTGAGCATTCGCTGAACCGACGGGCCAGGCAGATCCGCCCTAGGAGGAAGGAAAGCCTGCTTGTGTTTCCTCCACCCCATACTCGAGGCTCACAAGCACACCAAAAGCAGCGAGCGCCGTCGAAATGCAGCCTCACAGGTTGGGGCCTCCTGTCGCCATCTTGCTGCTTCCCGCTTCCAAATCTTTTTTAAACCTAGCTACACTAACAGCTTTTATTACATCTTCTGTTAACAAATTCCAGAGTTTGATTATGTGTTAAGTAAAAAAAAAAAAAAAAAATTCTCTTATTAGTCTTAAATGGGTTACATTGTAGCTTCATTGCGTGTTCTCTAGTCTTTCTACTTATTGATGGTGTAAACAACCAATCTACGTTTAACCGTTCCACTCCATTCATTAATTTATAAACCTCTCTCATATCCACCCTCTGCCATCTCTTTTCCTTTACCATTTTTGTTGCTGTTCTCTGTCAGTGGTTGCTCCCCTGCTCTCTTGGACATCTCTCGCATACAATGTTCTTTGTAGGAATGATATGACATCCTCCTCACTTCTCTCTCCTGGATGCTTGGTTTAGACTGTTGACTGTGTAGATCACCTCTCCTTCTCCTCAGCTCCTTTCTCCTACTAGCAGTCAGTCTTACATTCCTTACTCCCTGCTCTTCTCACTGCAATTAATGCAATCTGTCAGTTGTGCAAACGCTCTCACATGTACAATAATTCACCCTCTTTTTCATAGGACTAACCTCTTCTCTCCTTATAGTGTCTGTGACCCCTCTTGACTTTGGGGCTGTAAGATGCACCCAGGACATGGGTCCCACCTCCTTTCTGGCTCTTAGAGCCCTCCTTGGGATCTTTAATCTTCTGTCCAGCTCCTGGCTTTAGCTCTTCTTCAGTACTATGTCGGCTTCTTTTTCTCTAATCCCTTCAGGACTGGAAACTGACAACTTCTGGTATTCCTCTCCTGAGTTCTGTCCTTCCAGTTCTGTTCCCCATACCCCATCATGGTTAGAACCTGCAACTCTTCTCCCTGCGATATCATCTTCACTGATCTTTCTTCTCCTTGGGCTATGCTGATGGAGCTTTTTCCCCTTTTTACTTTCTCCAGTAGGGCACTGGGGAAAGCCCCTCTACCAGGCCTTCATTTCTGTTGAGGAAAGTCGGGATTTCACCTGCTATATCCAGTTCCTCTGGTCTCCAGGTGGGAAGGCAAAGTGCCATTCCCTAACTTCCACTTTTATGACTCCCTCCAAAATTTCTAGCTCCTACTGCTCGGGTTTCGTCAGATTAGACATCCCCTCATTAGTTTTGATGGCCGGTATTCTAGAGTAGGGATCCAGAATGTTCATGTTAACCAATGCAAGGGACATGTTGGCATTATACTGCATCTGAAAGAAAGCTTTCTCAAAATTACCCCTCCCCCTGTATGTGGGAAAAAGTGCCTGTGCTGTCCAGAGGTTGTATCCTTTCCTTTGCAGAGAAAAGAGGCAACACTAGGGGCATGGCTAGTACACTTGCAAAGTACAGGGGGAAAAAACTTCTCCAAGGCACGAACCTGCTTCTGGAATGTAAAGGGAAACACCATAGAGAGTAAATGAATTGACAAGGAAATCAAAAGTTGCCTGCTTAGTGAATTGTGTATTTATATTGGTATATGCTAATACCTGCAAAGTTTAGTGAATTGGCCCTTTGAATCCATAGGAAAAGTTATTAGAACATCTCACCCATAATTTATCATACTACAGCTGTTTGGTGGTGGATGGTGGAATGATGGGGTCAATGTGATCGGTTTGTTGCAATCTAGGAGTGTTGTTGGATTCCCAGTTGTGGATATCAAGGCATATCTCTAATTTGGTAAAATCTGTGTTTCTGCTACAGCAAAGACTTTGACAGTTATTACTTATTTATCTGAGTGTTGTTTCAGTGAGGTTAATAGGGTCTTACTGATGCTGTGACTGAATTATTGTAATGCCTTGTTTTAAGAGCATAATCAACTTGATAGTTCACAACTTTGGTTGTTGCAGAACACTGCTGCAAAGTTGATCAAAGGGCTGCTTAAGTATGATCACGGGACTCAGGTTTTGATAGAATAGCATTGGCTGCCCATTAAAGTTTATTTAGAATTTTACATTCTATGGCTTTTTCTAATTTGGCCTTTAGAGTGATTTCTTACATTCCATGTCTGTCACTACGATCTCAGAGAGGCTTTTGGTGGTGCCTACACATTAGGGTGTGTCAATTTTGGAGATGTCATAATTTTTAAAGCACTAGTGAAAAAATGGTACAATTTCATGTGGCAAATAAACCACTAGCTTTAAATTATGTGCATTATGTTATTTACCTACCTGTACATAAATTATGCAAAAATACACAAATTACTGTTGGAAATATGACCTATGTCACATAGCAGATGGCTTACAACGGCTCTAAGCATAATCTGAAAGGAAAGAATCTGAAAAACTGAAGAATGATTGTATGGTTCTGAGGTGGGGTTTACATAGTGAACTAGTTCAATATAAAAATAAAAAGCAATTGGACACAAGGTCCCAGGCATCTCCTTTCTCAGCTGCAACTGTTGAAAGAACAGTGCGAAGAAGTACGGAAGATAGTCACGCCTACAGTGAGAAGGACAGCTTGGTATGGTTACAGCGAGTCTGTCTGCAAGCTATGTTGTGCAGTGAAGAGGAACAGGAGAGAGGAGATGCAGTGGAGAAGATATTGAAGATCAGAGGTGAAAGACATGAGAAAACTCAGCTTGGAGACAGCAGTGTGAGACCCAGGAAAACACCATCCATCAGCACTGAGACAACTACACTCGCCCAATTACTTGACTGGAGCTACGGAGTCTCTGAGCTTCCTCTTACCTGTATCATGATAACAGCAGAGATCAAGGCATTTCTGAGCAAGCCCATGGTGATCCAGACTGGCCATCACACACCCAAGCCATAGAAAGGTGTGTAAAAATGACAACTGAGGCTGCTGGTCATGTGTACAATCAGGAGAGGAGGTAACATTATATTAGGGGTCAGATGGTCAGCAGGGAGCTCATGAGCCGAAACAGAAGCAAACAAGATATGGCTTCTTTGCCGGATTTTGTTAAATAACATTAAATTAACTGCATAAATGACATTTTAAAGACAATTATGTGGCTACAAGTGTTATTCAAACTAGTTTTACATTCAAATAAATATTACCTAATTTCTACATAATTCAACTGTGTTTTGATGTAGGTAAGACTCACTTTGAGCAGTTTTTGAAGATAGCTTTAGATTCAGCATGCAAAACTGCATAATTTGGTCACTAGTAGTTTCTAAAGTTTGAAAAAATAAAATCTACCCCTAAAACTGACACGCCCTACCACACATAATATTGTGAAGAGAATGTTTCATTGTAATAGATCTTTTTCTATACAGGCCCCTGTGTTATGGAAAGCCCTTCCTAGGAAATTAAGATTGATAGATTATCTGCAGCAGTTTCGGAAAGCATTACAACTTTACTTTTTAGGAAGGGTTTTGAAAGAGAGGGTGTATAGAGTTGGGGTTCTTTACATGGAATTTTAGGTAGGATCAGGGCTGGCCCGTCCATTGAGCAAGAATGTTTTTTGCACAGGACCCCACGTTTCAGGGGGCCCCGCGCAAAAAAACATTCTGCATTTGCCCAAGTAGATAAAAAAAACAAACCGGCTGCTGCTGCCACTGCCGCCATGGCAGCGGCAGAATCAAGCGTCCTGCCGCGGGGCCCCCCCTGCCCGGCAGAGCCTCCCTGCAGCATCAGCTCCCAAGTCCCAAAGCGCGGGCTTTCAGAGCCGCGAAGGGAGAGCTTCTCTGATCTCTCGTGGATCTGTTAAGCCCTCCGGGGTTGATGGGAAATCCCATTAGCCCCAGCGGGATTAACAGAGCCCCGAGAAAGGGAAACTCTCGCGGTTCTGAAAGCCCGCGCTTTGGGACTCGGGATCTGATGCTGCAGGGAGGCTCTGCCGGGCAGGGGGGCCTGCGGCGGGACGCTTGATTCTGCTGCTGCTGCAGCAGCAGCAGCAGCCGGTTTGTATTTTTTTAAATCTATTTGGGTTGATGGGGGGAGGGGGGTTAGGACTGGTAATGGGCTATGGGGAGGGCTAAGACTGGAAGTGGGCTGATGGGGGTGTTAGGACTAGTAATGGGCTATGGGGGGGCTAAGACTGGAAGTGGGCTGATGGGAGGGTTAGGACTAGTAATGGGTTATGGGGGTTAGGACTAGTAATGGATTGGGGGGCTAGGACTGGAAATGGGCTGTGGGGGGGGCTAAGACTGGAAATGGTCTGCTGGGGGGGTTAGGACTGGTAATGGGCTGGGGGGGTTGCTAGGACTGGAAATGGGCTGAGTGGAAGGGGGGCTTGAACTGCAAATAGCTGATGGGGACGGGGGCTTGGAATGGAAATGGGCTGTGAGGGGAGGGAGCTAGGACTGGGAATGGGCTGAGTGGGGGGGCTAGGACAGGAAATGGGCTGAGTGGGGGGGCTAGGACAGGAAATGGGCTGATGGAGGGGCTAGGATAGGACTGGAAATGGGCTGTTGCGGGGTGCTAAGATTGGAAATGGGCTGTGGTGGGGGCTTGGATTGAAATGGACTCATGGAGGGGCTAGAACTGGAAGTAGACTAATGGGGGGCTTGGATTGGAAATGGGCTGAGTGGAGGGGAGCTAGGATTTGACATGGGCTGATGGTCCGGCTAGGAAAGGACTAGAAATGGGCTGATGGGGGGCTGGGATTGGAAATGAGCTGATGGAGGGACTTGGATAGGACCGGAAATGGATGGGGGAGCTAGGACTGGAAATGGGCTGATGCAGGGACTAGAGGGGAGCGGATGCTGGGTGTAGCTGAAACTAGAAGGGAGCTGATGTGGGGGGATGATTAGAATGGGATGGAGCTGGGAGAGTGAAATGGAGAGGGAAAAAATATTTTGTGAGGGAGGGAAGACAAATCTACAATTGGCCGGATATTGGGAGAGCAAGTGGGGATTGAGGATGGAGGTGTAAAATTTGAGTGGATGAAATAGGAATGAGGAAAGAGCAAAAGGAGAAAGATTAGTATGTTAAAGCAGATGTAGAGAGAGAATGGAAAAAAACTAGAAGAGAGAAGAAAGGACAAATGGACAGCAGGCGATGGAGTTAGCAGAAGACATTAAGAAACCAGAAGAAAGTGGCTGGAGCAATTGCAACTGAAAAAAAAATGCACAAAAGGTAGAACAACATCTCTTTATTTTGAATTTATTAACTGGAATATGTCAGCTCTGGGAAATGTGCATCATTAACGTCTGCACTTTGTTTAGTACAAGAGGAAATTAATTTATAGTTTTATTTCTACAGTGTTGTTGTACATTCCAAGTTTGGCTTTTGGGGTTCCCAGTTTTATTATTGTCTTCCTGTTTCTAAATTGTGATTCCTTGTTTGGTGACGGTCTATGTTCTGCATGTGTAACTGAGCTGAGGTATTCTGTTTATGTAATTCCTATTTGACATTGCCACTTGTTCTCTTTCCTCAGTAGGTCATGTATTGTTATTCTCTGAGATGTATTGGTTTAATATTTGCAGTGTTGCCTTTTGATAGGTAGGGTATGGTGCTTTGTGAGTCCTGGTAGTGCAGTTAGGATACGGCAGGTTTGCTAAGGGTTCTAAATGGGCAGTGTTTGTAGTAGTTCCTAATGTGCCTGGCGGTTGGCACTGGATTATAGTAATGTAGAAATCTTTTAGTCTTTCTTTATCCATACACTCATTACGAGGCATGTTTATTAAAAGTTAGTGCATGGTAACATGATGCAAATATTTATGCAAATGAGTTCCCTTATGCAAACGAGGCCCCACACCGAGTCTCCGCATATGGCCCCGCACCCCCCTTGGGGCGCCTCTGGGTAGGTTGTGAATTATGTGCTCCAAGAATTTAAGAAATACATGGTAGACAATTGGGTTTGAGTTTGACTGGTTCTGTCTGGTTCCTGCTGCTGTAAGTGGGCTCCATAGAAGTGAGGTACCAGCCTTCACAGAATGCTGGGCATGTAGAGGAGCCAGGCAAGGAGAATCACATCCAGAAGAAGTTGCATAACGTTCTCCTTTCCACAGAAACCTTTGTGCTGGATGCCTGAGATCAAGATTTGAAAGAGCAGGTCTAAAACTGAGGGGAAGGGATAAGAAAAACAATAAGGTGGAGAAAGTTGAAAAAAAACCCCAAACAACACTTTGATTTACATCTGCAGCATGAAGACTTGTAAGAGAACTCTAGACCAATATGAATCACAAGGTTGGAAGATTGATGATTCAAGAGATCACAATGAAGTTTGGGTACAGAAAATTTAAGCGTTACATAGAGAGTACTGGGTAACAGGGTATTTTTTTTATTGTTATATGCCTCTAACATAATGTTTTTCTTTTCTTCTCTACTCTTTGGATGGATTTATGCAGTTTAGTCACTGCCATATTTAATGTAAATTAAAGTTAGCAAGAGAAGTTGGAGGTGGTCAAGAATGAAATGGAACGTGTACAACTTGATCTGTTGGGTGTCAGCGAACTGAAATGGACTGGCATCGGGCACTTTGCATCAGATGATCACATGGTCTACTATGCTGGAAATGAAAGACAAAGAAGAAATGGTGTTGCATTTATAAGAAAGAAGAAACTTGCAAGAACTGTAATGAAATACAATGCAGTCAGCGAACGCTTAATCTCTATTCGTCTACGAGGAATGCCTATCAACACAACTATAATTCAAGTATATGCCCCAACAACAGCTGCAGAAGAGAATGAAATTGAAGAGTTCTATGAACAAGTACAAGCTGAAATTGACAGAACATGCAAACAGGATATCCTGATAGTCATGGGTGACTGGAACGCAAAAGTTGGCAACAAAGAAGAAGACAAAGTAGTTGGAAAATATGGACTTGGCAACAGAAATGAAGCTGGAGAAAGACTGATAGAATTCTGCAAGACCAACGATCTATTCATCTCAAACACCTTCTTCCAGAAACACAAGCGGCGATTGTACACATGGACTTCACCCAATGGATTGTATTAAAATCAAATTGACTACATCTGTGGAAGTCAACAATGGAAAAGCCCTATAACATCAACAAAGACAAAACCTGGAGCTGACTGTGGTACAGATCATCAACTACTAGCATGCAAACTCAAGCTAAAGTTGAAAAAGAGCAAACCACTCATGAATGCAGCAAAATATGACCTTGTGAATATACCACTGGAATTTAAAGACTGCCTGCAAAATCAATTTGCTGCTTTAGATGCAAATGACAGAGCTCCAGAAGAGTTATGGAATGACATCAAGAAGGTTGTGTTGGAAGAAAGCGAGAAGTCTCTACAAAAGGTGAAAAAGAAAAAAACGGCCAAAATGGATGACGGAAGAAACTCTGAAAATTGCCCAGAAACGCCCAGAAGCTAAAGTCAGAGGCGAAAGAAAGACACAGAACTCAGAGATTTCCAACGTGCAGCAAGACAGGACAAGGAAAAGTACTACAATGACACATGCAAGGAAATAAAAGCAGAAACTATTAGAGCAGCGGTTCTCAACCTGTGGGTCGCCACAGGATTTAGCGGGGGTCGCCTTGCCTCACCTCACTCCGCCGTTAAAAAAAAAGCACCCAAGTTGCTGCCGCTGCTGAGTCTGCTTCTCGGCAGTGGCAAACTCACCGCCTCCCAGTCCCTTCTAATGTAGCCGTGGCTCCCTGCCTCTTAGGGAACATGGCTGTGCCAGTAAAACCATTGCAGAGCCTTCCTGTCTCTTGATGGGCTCCGTGCAGCATTGTCCCTCCTCTAAAGGAAATTCTTTACCACTTCTTTTGGAGGCGGGACAATGCTGCACGGAGCACATCAAGAGACAGGAAGGCTCCGCAACGGTTTTACAGGTATAGCCACGGTTCCCTAAGAGACAGGGAGCCGTGGCTGTAGAAGAACAGCAGGGCAGCAGCAGGCAGACAGGGATAGGGGAGGAGGGCGCAGTGAACCTGCAACGGGGCTGACATGGAGGGAGGGAGGGAGGGAGGGGTCTGACATGGACAAGGGGACTGACATGGAGAGAGGGGGAGCTGACAGGAAGGGAGGGGGGCTGACATGGAGGGAGGGGGCTGACATTGAGGGATGGAGGGAGGGAGGGCTGACATGGAGAGAGGGGGGCTGACATGGATGGAGGGAAGGAGGGAGGGGAGGGCTGACATGAAGAGAGGGAGGGGGTGGCTGACATTGATGGAGGGATGGAGGGAGGGGGGCTGACATGGATGGATGGAGGGAGGGGGCTGACATGGACAAAGGGAAGAGACGGGGACACACTGTACAGACAGGCAATAAATGCTGGACAGAGGGGAGAGACAGTGTGGGTTAGGATTATAATGGGCAGATGGGGGGGCTAGGACTGGTAATGGGTTGATTAGGGAAGGCTAGGACTGGGAATGGACTGATCAAGGGGGGGTTGGGACTGGTAATGTGCTGATAGGGGGGTAGGACTGGTAATGGACTGATGGGGGGCTAGCACTGGAAATGAGCTGATCAGGGAGGTTAGGACTGGAAATGGGCTGATGAGGGGGGTAGGACTGGTAATGGGCTGATTAGGGGAGCCTAGCACTGGTAATGGGGTTGAGGAGGGACTAGCACTGGAAATGAGCTGATTAGAGGAGGCTAGGACTGGTAATGGGCTGATGGGGGGTGGTAGGACTGGTATTGGGATGATTAGGGGAGGCTAGCACTGGTGATGAGGATGAGGGGGACTAGCACTGGAAGCGAGCTGATTGTGGGGCTTCGACTGGGAATGGGCTGACTGTGGGGAGGGGAGGATAGAGCTGCTGGCCCTGGAAGAAAACTGGGGGCTAAGGCTACAAATGGGTTGATACAAGGGGATGGGAGAATGGAACTGGAAGAGAGTGGATCTAAGAGGGGCTGCCGTGGTATTTGTACTAGAAGGGACTGCTCAGTGGGGAAGGAGGGGGACTGGAAGGGAATGGACACCAGTGGCAGTCATGGGAACGCAAGTTGACATTGGAAGGTACTGAGAGTGAGGACTGGAAAGGGGCTGATACTGGGGATAGTTACTGGGACTGGAAATAGGCTGATGGAAAGAAGTGAAGAAAACAAAAGAAGAGATAAGAAATGGCAGATGGACCATAGACCACAGAAAGAGAGCTAAGAGAAGACAGGAAAGAAGAAGCCTCAGATCGGGACCAGTATGATCAGAGAATAAATTGGTCAGACAACAAAGGTAGAAAAAATAATTTTATTTCATATTAGTGATTTGACTACAAAATAATCATAATTTTGAAATCAAATATTGTTACTTGTTGTTGTGATTAATTATGGTTTAAATAAGTGCATTTTACAAATAAAAACATATTGCAAAGGCCTATAATATATTAATAATTCAACAAATGATTACAGCGACAATGTGCTAATGGTAAAGGAAGAGAGACATTGCGGGTCACCAGAAGTTGACCAATGGTAAAAGGGTCACGGTATAAAAAAGGTTGAGAACCACTGTATTAGAGGAAGAACAAGATTGGCTTTCCTAAAACTACGAGAGTTAAAGAAAAAGTAACAGCCTCGAATTGGAATGTTACAAGATGCTCAAGGTTCGATGTTAAATGATGCTGAGAAGATCAAGAAAAGATGGAAGGAATATACAGAGTTTTTATACGATAAAGATCAAGTGGACCAACAGCCATTTCAACCTGTATCTTATGATCGGGAACCATTGGTGTTGAAAGAAGAAGTTGAAGCAGCATTGAAAGCCTTATCAAAGAACAAAGCACCAGGCATTGATAGCATTCCCATAGAAATATTACAGCAATCTGATGCAGCTGTTACCGTACTTACAAGGCTCTGCCAAGAAATATGGAAGACAACATCATGGCCAACTGACTGGAAAAGATCTGTGTTTATACCAATACTAAAGAAAGGTGATCCAATTGACTGTGGAAATTATCACACAATCGCTCTGATCCCACATGCCAGCAAGATTCTACTGAAGATTATTCAAAAGACACTACAACCATACCTTGAACAAGAACTACCTGAAGTGCAAGAAGGGTTCAGGAAAGGGCGAGGAACGAGAGACATCATAGAGGATGTGAGATGGATCCTTGAGAAGACTAAAGAATACCAAAAGGATATCTATTCGTGCTTTATCGACTATAGCAAAGCTTTTGACTGTGTAAACCATGAGACACTCTGGGCCACATTAAGAAGCATGGGTATACCAGGACACCTGATCGTACTCTTTCACAATCTGTACGTTGATCAAGAAGCAACAGTTCGAACAGAACAAGGAGAAACAGAATGGTTTAAAATAAGCAAAGGTGTAAGACAAGACTGCATACTTTCCCCCTACCTGTTTAATTTATATGCAGAACAGATCATCAGAGAAGCAGGATTGTATGAAGACAACAGAGGTGTGAAGATTGGTGGAAGACTCATCAACAACCTTCGCTCTGCTGATGATACCACATTACTGGCTGAAAGTAAAGATGATCTGAAACATTTGCTTCTCACAATCAAAGAACATAGTCTCAAAATGGGCCTGCACCTTAATGTAAAGAAGACAAAGATCATGACAACTGGCATAATCAGCAGGTTCATCGTTGAAGGAGAAGAAATTGAAATCGTGAACAACTTTAACCTACTTGGATCTACTATCAATAAAGAAGCAACAAGCAGTCAAGAAATCAGACGACGCATTGCTCTTGGCAGAATGGCTATGAAAGACCTAGATAAGATTCTCAAGAGCAGAGATGTCTCTCTCCATACAAGGATTTGACTTGTTCAAGCCATGATATTTTCAATAACATCATATGGATGTGAAAGCTGGACAGTGAAAAAGATAGACAGGAAGAAAATTGATGCCTTTGAATTATGGTGCTGGCGGCGAATACTGTGTATACCATGGACTGCATGAAGAACAAACCAGTTGGTACTAGAGGAGATCAAACCTAAGCTTTCTTTAGAAGCTCAGATGACAAGACTTTGACTTTCATACTTTGGACACATCATGCAAAGAGAGAGATCAGTAGAGAAAGACATCATGCTTGGCAAGATAGAAGGTCAATGTAAAAGAGTGGAGGAGTGGCCTAGTGGTTGGGGCAAGGTACTTCAGGCCAGAAGGTCGGTGGTTCAAATCCCACTAGAGGACAGCAACCTTGGGCTGGAAGGACTGGGGTTTCTAGTCCACAGGTGCTCCTTGTGGTCTTGAGCAACCCACTTAACCCTCCATAGCCCATGTTCCCAGTAAAATAGTTATCTCAATGCTTATACAGCCAAACTTCGATCCTACTGCGCAGAAACCACTAATCATAAAAGAGAATACAATGAAAATATAATCCAGCGTGCCCTCAACAAACCAAGAGAACTCTTCTCCATCACCAAATCTCTAATAAAAGACCCCCTCCCACATGACCAACCATCTAAAATATCCACCCAGGCTATAGCCGACCACCTAACCTCTAAATTCCTCCCCCCTCCCCCTCTAACATGCAATCCCCAACCAACTGAAGACTATAGCACTCTACTACTAGAGAACGCATGGTATGAATTTCACCCCGTCACATCAGAAACTATAGCTAATGTCATAAACAGTTTGAATGCATCAACATCTGCCCTCGACCCTTGCCCTACCTCCTGGATCAAATCCACCAGAACATCCCTCAGCCCCTACATCCTGACCATTATACAATCCTCCTTCCAGTCTGGTTCTGTACCACCCCTACTTAAGTGTGCCTCAATCCGCCCTATCATAAAAGGATCCAAACTTTACCCTACCTCCCCCTCCTCCTATAGACCCATCTCTAGTATACCCTTCCTTGCTAAGATTACTGAGAAAATTGTCCAAGCCCAACTACAGGATTACATTGATGACCACTCTCCCCTTGACCTATACCAACATGGATTTAAAAAGAATCACGGAGTTGAAACCCTCCTAACCTCCCTTCTAGATTCTTTGTACTTACATACCCATAACCCTACCCAAGGATGCTTACTTATATTCCTTGACCTATCCGCTGCCTTTGACTCTCTTCCCCACAATCAACTCCTAACCAGACTTCATGAAATAGGTCTGAGAGGCACAACTCTCAAATGGTTTCATTCCTACCTAGACTCCAGAACACAACAGGTCCATATTGGAAATGATACCTCCCTCCCATTCACGCTAAAGCAAGGTGTCCCCCAAGGATCTAGCCTCTCTGCCTTACTATTTAATATCTTCCTCCAACCTGCCTGCAAAATTTTCCAAAACCATGGCATTCAGTACCAATTATACGCTGATGATATGATGTGCTTCACCCCATTTAGCCTATCTAACCCCGACTTCACTAAAATAACTGAATGTCTAATTAATCTCAAATTCTGGCTTTCCCAACACAATCTACTTATTAACCAATCCAAAACCGAAATCCTCCAAGTATTCTCCAACCCCTCATATACCCCTCCCCCAACACTCACCCTTGGTGATCTCACTCTCATTATAAAAAACAGGTGAAATATCTTGGAATTATCCTTGATCAGAACCTCTCCTTTACTGATCACATAAAGAAAACTACTAATACAATTTATGCGAAGTTGCGCACCCTCCGGAACCTCAAGCCCCTCTTAAGCCCCAACTCCTTCCGTACTGTCTGTCAGGCCCTCACAACCCCTTCACTTGACTATTGTAACCTTATCTATCATGGCCTCTCTAAGACCACCATCCAACCTCTCCAACTTGCCCAAAATACACTAGCACGATTAATAACTAACAACCCTAGACGATCCCATATTACACCTGTCCTCTATAACTTACACTGGCTCCCAATCCAACTCCGATCCAAATTTAAAGTGCTCACCCTTATTCATAAGATTATCTCAAAAGAATCAGCTCCATGCCTTTCCCCACTCCTTGCCTTCCCTAACAACACAAGAACACGCCGCTCCTCCACCAAAAACCTTCTAACCATTCCTATATCTAAATTCCACTTTAAACAATCTACCAGCAACAGGGCCTTCTCTCTCTACGCCCCATCCCTATGGAATACCCTTCCCCATGACCTTCGTAACTGTGTGAGCCACGCAGAATTCCGAAAGAGACTAAAAACCCACCTCTTCTTCAAACACTTTTCCCTACCACCCTAGTTCCTCCCCCCCTACTCCTACCCTTCTCACTAGTTCCCCCAATTGATATCCTAGTGACCCACAGTTACTTCATATGTAAACAAATGATCCATATTAGTGCAAATAATTTATGTAAATAGTTTATTAGTTCCTTAGTTCTTATGTTACCTATGTAGCCTGTTACCTTGTTCTATGTAAACAGTTGTACAATACTGTCAGTTACGTTCCATGTAAACCGTCTTGAATTGTAGAAAGACGGTATATAAAAATGGTTAAATAAATAAATAAATAAATCTCCAAGTTATAATGCCCTGTTCAATGTAATTTCAGTTTGTTCAATGTAAACCGCACTGATGCAGAATAGCGCAGTATATAAGAGAATATAAATAAATAAAATAAATAAATAAATAAACGAGGAAGGCCAGCAATGAGATGGATCGATACAATAACAGCAGCTACGGGTACCAGTCTGTCAACAGTGAGCCGCCTGACTGAAGGCTGAACACAATTTAGGATAGCTATCCAGAGGGTCACCATGAGTCGACTCCGACTCGATGGCACTTAACAACAATAACAAAGTTAGCAGATGTCCCTGATTTTCAGGAATTGTCCCTGATTTTAGAGCTGTGTCCCCGACTTCCACATGTTTGGCAGCCTCCTGTCCCCAATTTCAGCAATGGGGTAGAAAAAATAATAATTTTCAATTTAGTGATTTGAATACAGCAGTTTTTAGAATTTACACCCATTATCTTTATATTTTGCACAGTACGGGGGAAATGTTTCACTGTTTCTATTTCTCTGTCAATTTGTCTGCTTGGAAGTGATATTGTTTCCATCATAAGAAGGAATGTGGAGGGAGGAGGGTAATGATTCCCTTCCTCGATGCCTTGCCGCAAAATCCTAGAACTCAGGTGTCTCTTCCATTCCACCCCCCCCCCCCCCACCCCCAAACTTCGGATAAGTGTTGCAGATTTGCCTGCAAAAAATCTGGCAACATTATTGTAAATACAGTGACTCCATGGAGATGTTAAAAGTGATATTACTAAAATCTGCTGGGGCCTGATTGCTGTAGAAATCCAGTAGGGATCGAAGGGGATCAGGCTTGTTTGAGAAAAGGCCAAAGAGATTCTAAACTTGTTGGGTACAATAGCATATTGGATGAGAAAAATCATTTTGAATGTAGGACCTACTTAGTCTCCAAACGAGAGCATTTATAAGCATTATTGTAACCCATAGCAAAGAGCACTCATTACACTGACAGATTCCTGCAAGCCTACAGTCACTCGTTATCTGGCCAAGTTGTTATGTCCCTTTGTTGTCCTGATGATATGCAATTTCGCACTCAGATTCAGTTTCACACAGAGATTTCTTTGCCTGCCTTCATTATTCCACCTGCATAAACAATTTGTTTTGCTAACTTCTCGGAAAGACTCCGTAACATGAATAGTTATGGCATTCAACGCACACTCTTCTCTCCCCATGCCAGTAAAAGAGGAAGACATCACAACATGGGACAAATTTGATGACAAAACAGCAGTCAGCAACTTGGAATGGCCGCTAGCGTAAAAAGACAAAGTTCCTTTTGCTGGATTCAATTTAGCACTTACAAATCTCAGTATGAAAGGTGATTTACCGAGGGCACATTACATCAGTTTCACTTGCCCATTCATATCACATAATGAAAAGGAAACTTGGCTAGTGAACTGTGAACAGGCTGATCTAAAGCCATCTTTATGAGGTTTTAACACATCGTCTTTATCCATTCATAAGCCTTTATAGGGTGTGATGCATGCAAACTCTTAAACACCCAGCGTGGAATGATGCAGCATTTCTGAGGACATTTCCAGGATGCACTGTGACATTTACAATTCAGTGAGAGAGTTACTGGTCAAGTAGTCATCTTGGATCAAATGATTTCCTTGCAGTGCCACCTCAGCATACTGCTTATACTGTTCAAAAGATATTTGCTCATGTTCCTTTGCAAGCTAAGCATGCTGTTTGAGTAAAGACAAAATTGAAGGGGTGTGCCGAACTTCTGGTTCTATGTGTCGGGTTGTTCTTATTATCCCGAGCTTTCATTAAGACTTAAAATGTCACGGTGACCTCTATTGTCTTGTGCTGGCATGCAGATGGCTAACTCAAATGAAATTATCACACTGTGTGTTATAAATTATTGTAAGTTTCTTTTTTCTTCTTTACAAGCAGTTGCCATTCATCAGGATGTTTTAGGAGTCCCAGGGCACAGACCGTACCAAGCTATAAATACACCATGTGCAACACACATAGATGGCATTCCACACCCCCACCCGGGCACTTGCAGGGAACGAGGTTTTTTTGGGCTCCCGGGAAGCCCAATGATGACATCAGCACCCCTACTGTACTTGTGTCCTGTACGGCTGCACCGCTCGCATGGCCCTTGCTAGGACTCTGCTACTGCATGATAGTTTGGACTATTCCTGAATTTTTGCTCCTGAGCCTAATTAGGCACACCTGAACAGATATAATTCCTTAGGTCTTATAGGGATAAATCTTCGAATACCTCATCGGCACATCAACTATCAACAAAACAAGACGAAAATGAAACACAAAGCTCCTTGACATATCGTCAGAAATAACACGGATGAACCAAAGCACTCGCAAGAGAGCCTTCTCCTACTATGCAACTGACCTTTGGAATGAACTCCCCAGCAACCTCGGGGAAACCCGTGAACTAATGAAATTCTGCAAGGACCCTAAAACACTACCATTCAAGGAACACTTCCACACCTAAGCAAGGACCCTAAAACACTACCATTCAAGGAACACTGCCACACCTAAGAAAGGACCCTAAAACACTACCATACAAGGAACACTTCCGCACCTAAGCAAGGACCCTAAAACACTACCATTCAAGGAACACATCCGCACATAAGCAAGGACCCTAAAACACTACCATTCAAGGAAAACTTCCGCACCTAAGCAAGGAGCCTAAAACACTACCATTCAAGGAACACTTCCACACCTAAGCAAGGACCCTAAAACACTACCATTCAAGGAACACTTCCGCACCTAAGCAAGGAGCCTAAAACACTACCATCAAGGAACACTTCCGCACCTAAGCAAGGAACCTAAAACACTACCATTCAAAGAACACTTCCGCACCTAAGCAAGGATCCTAAAACACTACCATTCCAGGAACTCTTCCACACCTAAGCAAGGATCCTAAAACACTACCATTCCAGGAACTCTTCCACACCTAAGCAAGGAGCCTAAAACACTACCATTCAAGGAACACTTCCGCACCTAAGCAAGGACCCTAAAACACTACCATTCAAGGAACACTTCCGCACCTAAGCAAGGACCCTAAAACACAACCATTCAAGGAACACTTCCACACCTAAGCAAGAACCCTAAAACACTACCACTCAAGGAACACTTCCGCACCTAAGCAAGGAGCCTAAAACACTACCATTCAAGGAACACTTCCGCACCTAACCAAAGACACTAAAACACTACCATTTAAGGAACACTTCCGCAACTAAGCAAGGACCCTAAAACACTACCATTCAAGGAACACTGCCACACCTAAGAAAGGACCCTAAAACACTACCATTCAAGGAACACTTCCGCACCTAAACAAGGACCCTAAAACACTACCATTCAAGGAACACTTCCGCACCTAAGCAAGGACCCTAAAACACTACCATTCAAGGAACACTTCCGCACCTAAGCAATGAGTCTAAAACACTACCATTCAAGGAACAGTGCCACACCTAAGCAAAGATCCTAAAACACTACCATTCAAGGAACACTTCCGCACCTAAGCAAGGACCCTAAAACACTACCATTCAAGGAACACTTCCGCACCTAAGCAAAGACCCTAAAACACTACCAATCAAGGAACACTTCCACACCTAAGCAAGGACCCTAAAACTCTACCATTCAAGGAACACTGCCACACCTAAGAAAGGATCCTAAAACACTACCATTCAAGGAACACTTCCGCACCTAAGCAAGGACCCTAAAACACTACCATTCAAGGAACACTTCCGCACCTAAGCAAGGAGCCTAAAACACTACCATTCAAGGAACACTTCCGCACCTAAGCAAGGAGCCTAAAACACTACCATTCAAGGAACACTTCCGCACCTAAGCAAGGACCCTAAAACACAACCATTCAAGGAACATTTCCGCACCTAAGCAAGGACCCTAAAACACTACCATTCAAGGAACACTTCCGCACCTAAGCAAGGACCCTAAAACACTACCATTCAAGGAACACTTGCACACCTAAGCAAGGACCCTAAAACACTACCATTCAAAGAACACTTCCACACCTAAGCAAGGAGCCTAAAACACTACCATTCAAGGAACACTTCCGCACCTAAGCAAGGAGCCTAAAACACTACCATTCAAGGAACACTTCCGCACCTAAGCAAGGAGCCTAAAACACTACCATTCAAGGAACACTTCCGCACCTAAGCAAAGACCCTAAAACACTACCATTCAAGGAACACTTCCACACCTAAGGAAGGACCCTAAAACACAACCATTCAAGGAACACTTCTGCACCTAAGCAAGGACCCTAAAACACTACCATTCAAGGAACACTTCCGCACCTAAGCAAGGAGCCTAAAACACTACCATTCAAGGAACACTTCTGCACCTAAGCAAAGACCCTAAAACACTACCATTCAAGGAACACTTCCACACCTAAGCAAGGACCCTAAAACACTACCATTCAAGGAACACTTCCGCACCTAAGCAAGGAGCCTAAAACACTACCATTCAAGGAACACTTCCGCACCTAAACAAGGACCCTAAAACACTACCATTCAAGGAACACTTCCGCACCTAAGCAAGGACCCTAAAACACTACCATTCAAGGAACACTTCCGCACCTAAGCAAGGAGCCTAAAACACTACCATTCAAGGAACACTTCCGCACCTAAGCAAGGAGCCTAAAACACTACCATTCAAGGAACACTTCCGCACCTAAGCAAGGACCCTAAAACACAACCATTCAAGGAACATTTCCGCACCTAAGCAAGGACCCTAAAACACTACCATTCAAGGAACACTTCCGCACCTAAGCAAGGACCCTAAAACACTACCATTCAAGGAACACTTGCACACCTAAGCAAGGACCCTAAAACACTACCATTCAAAGAACACTTCCACACCTAAGCAAGGAGCCTAAAACACTACCATTCAAGGAACACTTCCGCACCTAAGCAAGGAGCCTAAAACACTACCATTCAAGGAACACTTCCGCACCTAAGCAAGGAGCCTAAAACACTACCATTCAAGGAACACTTCCGCACCTAAGCAAAGACCCTAAAACACTACCATTCAAGGAACACTTCCACACCTAAGGAAGGACCCTAAAACACAACCATTCAAGGAACACTTCTGCACCTAAGCAAGGACCCTAAAACACTACCATTCAAGGAACACTTCCGCACCTAAGCAAGGACCCTAAAACACTACCATTCAAGGAACACTTCCGCACCTAACCAAAGACCCTAAAACACTACCATTCAAGGAACACTTCCACACCTAAGCAAGGACCCTAAAACACTACCATTCAAAGAACACTTCCGCACCTAAGCAAGGAGCCTAAAACACTACCATTCAAGGAACACTTCCGCACCTAAACAAGGAGCCTAAAACACTACCATTCAAGGAACACTTCCGCACCTAAGCAAGGACCCTAAAACACTACCATTCAAGGAACACTTCCGCACCTAAGCAAGGACCCTAAAACACTACCATTCAAGGAACACTTCCGCACCTAAGCAAGGATCCTAAAACACTACCATTCAAGGAACACTTCCGCACCTAAGCAAGGACCCTAAAACACTACCATTCAAGGAACACTTCCGCACCTAACCAAAGACCCTAAAACACTACCATTCAAGGAACACTTCCACACCTAAGCAAGGACCCTAAAACTCTACCATTCAAGGAACACTGCCACACCTATGAAAGGATCCTAAAACACTACCATTCAAGGAACACTTCCGCACCTAAGCAAGGACCCTAAAACACTACCATTCAAGGAACACTTCCGCACCTAAGCAAGGAGCCTAAAACACTACCATTCAAGGAACACTTCCGCACCTAAGCAAGGAGCCTAAAACACTACCATTCAAGGAACACTTCCGCACCTAAGCAAGGACACTAAAACACAACCATTCAAGGAACATTTTCGCACCTAAGCAAGGACCCTAAAACACTACCATTCAAGGAACACTTGCACACCTAAGCAAGGACCATAAAACACTACCATTCAAAGAACACTTCCACACCTAAGCAAGGAGCCTAAAACACTACCATTCAAGGAACACGTCCGCACCTAAGCAAGGAGCCTAAAACACTACCATTCAAGGAACACTTCCGCACCTAAGCAAGGAGCCTAAAACACTACCATTCAAGGAACACTTCCGCACCTAAGCAAAGACCCTAAAACACTACCATTCAAGGAACACTTCCACACCTAAGGAAGGACCCTAAAACACAACCATTCAAGGAACACTTCTGCACCTAAGCAAGGACCCTAAAACACTACCATTCAAGGAACACTTCCGCACCTAAGCAAGGACCCTAAAACACTACCATTCAAGGAACACTTCCGCACCTAACCAAAGACCCTAAAACACTACCATTCAAGGAACACTTCCACACCTAAGCAAGGACCCTAAAACACTACCATTCAAAGAACACTTCCGCACCTAAGCAAGAAGCCTAAAACACTACCATTCAAGGAACACTTCCGCACCTAAGCAAGGAGCCTAAAACACTACCATTCAAGGAACACTTCCGCACCTAAGCAAGGACCCTAAAACACTACCATTCAAAGAACACTTCCGCACCTAAGCAAGGACCCTAAAACACTACCATTCAAGGAACACTTCCGCACCTAAGCAAGGAGCCTAAAACACTACCATTCAAGGAACAGTGCCACACCTAAGCAAAGATCCTAAAACACTACCATTCAAGGAACACTTCCGCACCTAAGCAAGGACCCTAAAACACTACCATTCAAGGAACACTTCCGCACCTAACCAAAGACCCTAAAACACTACCATTCAAGGAACACTTCCACACCTAAGCAAGGACCCTAAAACTCTACCATTCAAGGAACACTGCCACACCTAAGAAAGGATCCTAAAACACTACCATTCAAGGAACACTTCCGCACCTAAGCAAGGACCCTAAAACACTACCATTCAAGGAACACTTCCGCACCTAAGCAAGGACCCTAAAACACTACCATTCAAGGAACACTTCCGCACCTAAGCAAGGAGCCTAAAACACTACCATTCAAGGAACACTTCCGCACCTAAGCAAGGACCCTAAAACACAACCATTCAAGGAACATTTCCGCACCTAAGCAAGGACCCTAAAACACTACCATTCAAGGAACACTTCCGCACCTAAGCAAGGACCCTAAAACACTACCATTCAAGGAACACTTGCACACCTAAGCAAGGACCCTAAAACACTACCATTCAAAGAACACTTCCACACCTAAGCAAGGAGCCTAAAACACTACCTTTCAAGGAACACTTCCGCACCTAAGCAAGGAGCCTAAAACACTACCATTCAAGGAACACTTCCGCACCTAAGCAAGGAGCCTAAAACACTAACATTCAAGGAACACTTCCGCACCTAAGCAAAGACCCTAAAACACTACCATTCAAGGAACACTTCCACACCTAAGGAAGGACCCTAAAACACAACCATTCAAGGAACACTTCTGCACCTAAGCAAGGACCCTAAAACACTACCATTCAAGGAACACTTCCGCACCTAAGCAAGGACCCTAAAACACTACCATTCAAGGAACACTTCCGCACCTAACCAAAGACCCTAAAACACTACCATTCAAGGAACACTTCCACACCTAAGCAAGGACCCTAAAACACTACCATTCAAAGAACACTTCCGCACCTAAGCAAGGAGCCTAAAACACTACCATTCAAGGAACACTTCCGCACCTAAGCAAGGAGCCTAAAACACTACCATTCAAGGAACACTTCCGCACCTAAGCAAGGACCCTAAAACACTACCATTCAAAGAACACTTCCGCACCTAAGCAAGGACCCTAAAACACTACCATTCAAGGAACACTTCCGCACCTAAGCAAGGACCCTAAAACACTACCATTCAAAGAACACTTCCACACCTAAGCAAGGACCCTAAAACACTACCATTCAAGGAACACTTCCACACCTAAGCAAGGACCCTAAAACACTACCATTCAAGGAACAATTCCACACCTAAGCAAGGACCCAAAACACTACCATTCAAAGAACACTTCCACACCTAAGCAAGGAGCCTAAAACACTACCATTCAAGGAACACTTCCGCACCTAAGCAAAGACCCTAAAACACTACCATTCAAGGAACACTTCCGCACCTAAGCAAGGACCCTAAAACACTACCATTCAAGGAACACTGCCACACCTAAGAAAGGACCCTAAAACACTACCATTCAAGGAACACTTCCGCACCTAAGCAAGGACCCTAAAACACTACCATTCAAGGAACACTTCCACACCTAAGCAAGGAGCCTAAAACACTACCATTCAAGGAACACTGCCACACCTAAGCAAGGAGCCTAAAACACTACCATTCAAGGAACACTTCCGCACCTAAGCAAGGAGCCTAAAACACTACCATTCAAGGAACACTTCCGCACCTAAGCAAGGAGCCTAAACACTACCATTCAAGGAACACTTCCGCACCTAAACAAGGACCCTAAAACACTACCATTCAAGGAACACTTCCGCACCTAAGCAAGGACCCTAAAACACTACCATTCAAGGAACACTTCCGCACCTAAGCAAGGACCCTAAAACACTACCATTCAAGGAACACTTCCGCACCTAAGCAAGGACCCTAAAACACTACCATTCAAGGAACACTTCCGCACCTAAGCAAGGACCCTAAAACACTACCATTCAAGGAACACTTCCGCACCTAAGCAAGGACCCTAAAACACTACCATTCAAGGAACACTTCCGCACCTAAGCAAGGACCCTAAAACACTACCATTCAAGGAACACTTCCGCACCTAAGCAAGGTACCTAAAACACTACCATTCAAGGAACACTTCCGCACCTAATCAAGGACCCTAAAACACTACCATTCAAGGAACACTTCCGCACCTAAGCAAGGACCCTAAAACACTACCATTCAAGGAACACTTCCGCACCTAAGCAAGGACCCTAAAACACTACCATTCAAGGAACACTTCCGCACCTAAGCAAGGACCCTAAAACACTACCATTCAAGGAACACTTCCACACCTAAGCAAGGACCCTAAAACACTACCATTCAAGGAACACTTCCACACCTAAGCAAGGACCCTAAAACACTACCATTCAAAGAACACTTCCACACCTAAGCAAGGAGCCTAAAACACTACCATTCAAGGAACACTTCCGCACCTAAGCAAGGACCCTAAAACACTACCATTCAAGGAACACTTCCGCACCTAAGCAAGGACCCTAAAACACTACCATTCAAGGAACACTTCCGCACCTAAGCAAGGACCCTAAAACACTACCATTCAAGGAACACTTCCGCACCTAAGCAAGGACCCTAAAACACTACCATTCAAGGAACACTTCCGCACCTAAGCAAGGAGCCTAAAACACTACCATTCAAGGAACACTTCCGCACCTAAGCAAGGAGCCTAAAACACTACCATTCAAGGAACACTTCCGCACCTAAGCAAGGAGCCTAAAACACTACCATTCAAGGAACACTTCCGCACCTAAGCAAGGAGCCTAAAACACTACCATTCAAGGAACACTTCCGCACCTAAGCAAGGAGCCTAAAACACTACCATTCAAGGAACACTTCCGCACCTAAGCAAGGACCCTAAAACACTACCATTCAAGGAACACTTCCGCACCTAAGCAAGGACCCTAAAACACTACCATTCAAGGAACACTTCCGCACCTAAGCAAGGACCCTAAAACACTACCATTCAAGGAACACTTCCGCACCTAAGCAAGGAGCCTAAAACACTACCATTCAAGGAACACTTCCGCACCTAAGCAAGGAGCCTAAAACACTACCATTCAAGGAACACTTCCGCACCTAAGCAAGGAGCCCTAAAACACTACCATTCAAGGAACACTTCCTCACCTAAGCAAGGACCCTAAAACACTACCATTCAAGGAACACTTCCGCACCTAAGCAAGGACCCTAAAACACTACCATTCAAGGAACACTTCCGCACCTAAGCAAGGACCCTAAAACACTACCATTCAAGGAACACTTCCGCACCTAAGCAAGGACCCTAAAACACTACCATTCAAGGAACACTTCCGCACCTAAGCAAGGACCCTAAAACACTACCATTCAAGGAACACTTCCGCACCTAAGCAAGGACCCTAAAACACTACCATTCAAGGAACACTTCCGCACCTAAGCAAGGACCCTAAAACACTACCATTCAGAGAAGACTTCCGCCCCTAAGCGAGGACCCTAAAACATACCATTCAAGGAACACTTCCTCACCTAAGAAAGGACCCTAAAACACTACCATTCAAGGAACACTTCCACACCTAAGCAAGGACCCTAAAACACTACCATTCAAGGAACACTTCCTCACCTACGCAAGGACCCTAAAACACTACCATTCAAGGAACGGAACACTTCACACCTAAGCAAGGAGCCTAAAAACACTACCATTCAAGGAACACTTCCGCACCTAAGCAAGGAGCCTAAAACACTACCATTCAAGGAACACTTCCGCACCTAAGCAAGGACCCTAAAACACTACCATTCAAGGAACACTTCCACACCTAAGCAAGGACCCTAAAACACTACCATTCAAGGAACACTTCCGCACCTAAGCAAGGACCCTAAAACACTACCATTCAAGGAACACTTCCGCACCTAAGCAAGGAGCCTAAAACACTACCATTCAAGGAACACTTCCGCACCTAAGCAAGGAGCCTAAAACACTACCATTCAAGGAACACTTCCGCACCTAAGCAAGGAGCCTAAAACACTACCATTCAGGGAACACTTCCGC